>JAGFPH010000003.1:14844-54649 GCA_018207615.1 Philaenus spumarius
TCTTATACAAACAAAGATGTTAGTGGTTTCAGTCATCGTCGTTTCTCGCTTACTAGTACCAGGCTTCTACAATCCAGACTTCAAAAAGGAAAACGTTTTCTTACATTCTGTAGTTATGCAAATAATAAGCACATTGTATTCCAAAACTGAAAAATCTGATGAAAATATAATATACATATGAAAAATATAATATACATTTATTTTATATTATATATGAAAAATATAATATAAACTGATATAATTATTTTAGAGAACCATTATATAATTTGTATTCATTTTGTGCTACTCTCAAGATACTTAGAATGTATTTGTTTTTTAAACGTGGACACCAAAATAAAAAATGTTTACATTTATAATTTAATTTAATTTAAAAAACTATAGAGCTTTGTCAAATTTGACGAGGTACGCGAAATTATTTCCCCTTTACGCTTGGTATGCACGTGTTTCTCCATTTCCTTTCAGTTCTGCATTTAGAAATTGTAAAACCTACTTTAAGTGAAATTTGAGCACTAACAGTGATTATTTCTGGTAAAATGTAATAAACGGTACCAGGAACTGGCACATACTTTCTCACAAACACATTTAAATTACTAAACAGATTCACTGTGACTTGTAGGGTGGGGTAGGAGAGTTTTTTTTATTAAAGTTGGAGATTAACTAATAAACATTATTATTATTATCTAGAGAGAAAACTATTCGAAAAAAATTGGCACCAAACACGTCAATTAGGTCTTTATAGATGCACGTAAAAAGGATTTGAAAAATTTTGAAAAAAAAACCCCTTTATGGCCAAAAAACCCCAAAAATCAATTATTATTATTATTATTATTTGCTAAACGAGAATTTTTAGAAAGATGGGGTTTTTGCATATGGTAGGGCACATTAAAGGCTACAAATAAGCCAAATTTGATCAAAATCGTTAGAGCCGTTTTTTTATAAAAAAATAATAACTGATTTTTTGGGGGTTTTTGGCCAAAAAGGGGGTTGTTTTTCAAAATTGTTCAAAACCCTTTTTCTTGCATCTATACAGCCGTACTTGACATGTCTGGTGCAAATTTGGTTGAAATCGATCGAATAGTTTTCTCTCTAGCTTTGTATACATACAGACATACATACAGACATACAGACATACATACAGACATACAGACAGACATTTTGTAAAAACCACTTTTTTGGACTCAGGGGTCCCAAAACGGATATTTCCACAAAAGTCTCAACTTCGATTTTTTTTTGCGATCACTATACTTTCTCTATACTATAGTATAGTGAGAAAGTAAAAGGCACGAGGCTGTGTCAATGCCATTACATTGAACATTTAAAAGTAGAAAATTAGTCTTATCGGCCTATATATTTATTTATGTTTTAAATAAGCTTGTAAAATTAATCACATGGATTACATAATAATAATAATAATGGAAATTAAATAATGTCTACAAAATAAAAATATCTTTAAGATGCATTTTATCTTTTTATTGGATAAAATAACTGGTTTCGGGTACAGTAATTTTTTTACAAGCTTATTTAACTTTACTGCGCACTAAATCACTTAGAAAGAGTATTAATTATTTTAAACTATTAAAGGTCACTTCACTATTAAGGTAGTCACTTCACCTGAAATCATTCCATGTTAAAACTCGTGTATGGATTACTATTTATACATTTATGAACTACAAAATTATTAATTTTAAAGTTGATGTGATCATAATTCTATTTTCGGAGCAGTAAAATCTCTTATAAAACCATGATTCAACGTTAATTTTGTGAAAAAATGTGACAAAAATGAGAATATTTGTAAAGTTAAGTTATTTTTATTGCATTTTCAAGAATAATGGAAGTTGGCTGTCCGATGTGGCTGAGCTATACTAATGGATTAAAATGATATATTATATGACAACATTGCTTTTGTCGGCAAATCACAAACAGCGAAGCTGAAAGCACGTAGGCCTACTTCTGCAAACTTTGAAATTCCTTCTTAATTATTGCCTTCCAACTTTCTTAGCTTTGGCGTTTTTGTATCTATAGTAACGGGTTTCACCAAAATGGCTGTAATAAAATAGTTCTAGTTTTACGTACAAGTAAATTTAATGCCACCATGGTAGTCCATGCCGTCCATAATTAGTACACCTAAGCAGAATTATCCACTACCGAGGCGATATGTTCTTGTTATACCTCCTTTAAAAAATATTTCATTCCATAAATAAACTATTCATACACATGTATTATTCCAAATTTATTGTTTTTACAGTTTGAGTCGGGAATTAAATATTCCGAGAAAATAATTTGATATTGTTTGAGTTAAGTAGTAGTTGTATGATGCAGGTTGAAAAGTGAAATAAATAATTTTCGGAATATAGAAAATTTTAGCTCAAATATGGTAAAGTTGTACAAATATTTAAAATATACAAATAATGGTTTACGGAGACTAGTTTAACCGTTATACTTCTACAAATTACATGATTTATGTATATTATAAAGAGAAAACATTTGTTTAGTAAGATTAATGTGAAAAATTGTCTATTCAATTTTGATAAAACTTTGTCTGTTGTTTAATCATAGCAATAAAGATAAACGAATTACCTCTAAGTGGCGGAAGAAATTTTAGTAATAAACAATCTACAAACTCTTCTGATACAAATGTGCCTATCTTTAAAGATTTCCGTACAATAGCCGTTTGTATCTTACTTCGGAAACGTCGGTAGAGCGATGTGCGTTTTTATGAATTTTATATTTTTTGTGACATCAAAGTAGTAGTTACAAGTGGATTTCTTTGTTTATATTAGGTAGATTATACTACTATTTATAATAATATTATTATATTAGTTAGACAAGTTATTTATTTGATAGTTTGTGTTGTAATTTAATAATCTAATTGTTCTTTGCTTGTAACTAAAGAGCGATTTATATTATATTTAGATTTAGTCCCAATGGCTTGGACTCTTGCGACCGAACTAGGAATTGCGAAGTAAATATTGTTAAATACAAATAATGTATAGATACAATCTGTGGTATATTCTACAAATGCAAATGAGATTAGAAGATGGTTTACTGAGATAGAGAGCAGTTCAAATCTTTGTTAAATCATTCGTTCCATTTTCACAAATTAGTGATATCCTGGAAATACTTTGATTAAGTCCTTACTTTAACAGGAGAGAAAACGGGTGCGGCAGCTATTCTAAAGTAATAAAAAAGTCTCATTCACAAAAAAGCAGGTCATTTTTAACAGTTGGAACGCTCCTGTCAATATTGATATTGCACATTCTCCATCAATCCCAAAAGTAAAAAAAAAAGAAACATTTTCACAGAATTTTGTTTTATTATAGTTTATATAAAATCATGCAATTGAAACGCTGGCTTCAAATCAGCAACATATGCTGACCTATAATTCGGAAAATCCCTTAAAACTGCTGTTTTATATTTACTGTATTACATAACCTTATATAAAGCCATTCTTAAGTGTTTTAAGGTGCCTAATATTATGTCTTCACTAACGATTTCAATATATAAACCTTGAAATAACAAGATAAATCGTTTAACCGAATAGGGAATATCACAACCTAACCTAACCTAGTTTAACATAACCCTAACCTAACTAAACCCTAACCATAACCTAACCTAACCTCTTAGTAATATTTTACTAAGCGATTAGACTCTTAGTTGTATTTTCACTAATGTCACATTTCCTGTATTAAATACTGTTTTTAACATATTCATAATGTTCCTTCCAAACTGTAAAATAATGTCAAAGAGAAATTGGGCAGAGCCTCAAGTAGCTCAATGACCTGGAACCTAACCAAACAACGTCCCACACCAGTAACCAAATTTGGAAACTAAAATTCCCACTGCGAAATTTGCAAATAAAACGAAAGTGCTGATTGCGGTCGTGATAATATGTTCACGTTGAATAGTGTTTTGACAGGTTATGATTTCTAATTAGTGCCACCTACACCTTACTTAGGCTAGGCGTACTACCGGTTATTGCTACGTCTCACTTTCTTGAATGGATTCTGTTTTAACGACTCATATTTTGTGTGATTGTTAAATCAAATTTGTTAAACTAAATCCATTAGTTTCTAAGCACTTATATATTTAAAACAAACTTAAACTTTATTTTTCAAAACATAGAAAAATGCAAATCAAAACAGAAATTTCTATGGTAAATAAATTTTGTAATAAATTTATAATAAACCATTTTTTCAGTTGTTTATGTTTTTGATTAGTAATTAATTCATCATATATTTATTTCACACTGCCCAAAATAGTCTTGTATCCAAATTGCTGTAGCCTAATCATTTCTATATGCTACGGAAATATAGAAAACATCACTATATAATAATGCGATTTTATTCAATCGGATTATAAACAAATTTTAATATACGATATTGAGGGCAACACTTAAAATAGAAAATTTTGATCTACTTTCTTTATATACACGCCCCTTCCTCTTCGTTCATACAGTTCAACTTGGCAACACTTCTCAAGTATATAAAGGAATAGTGCTACCTGGTAATAATATTATTAAAAGTATTACGAAAGTTTATGATAAATAGTATTTCAGTGACTATCCATTTCCAAAATCACTCAACATTGCCATATTTCATTCGAGTTTTGCCTGATGTAGGCTGTACAATTTGATAATGAAAAAACACTTTATGTACCTAGTTTTCAGTCCAAAAAGGGTTTGGATGTACCTATTTAGGTTCATACACAAGTTATAAGGGGGGGGGGGGAGAGAAACTTTATTAAAACATACCGCCAATTTGGTTCAGGTCATCCAAAAATATTGTATCAGTTCCAATAATTTTATCTCTTTATTTTCGTTAATTTGAACTTATTACAAGATTGGAATTACCATTTGAAAATTTTGAGCTCCCTCAAAATTCTCCATTTCGGGGCAAAAGGCGAAATTTCAAACTATCATAAACAATCTTACTCAAAAATCGTATTAACCTCAATTTATGAACATACAATATAACACGATTCAGCTATAACAGAACAGGAAGCAAATTGTACGCAGGCGACTTCTTATCGGCATCCACTCGGTCACCTTTGATTTTATTATCGACCAAGAAGGCCAGTCGGTATATCATATCCGTGCTACCTGATAAGGAACTGTTAACTTCAGCAAAGTACATCAGCGTTGCACGCACATTGTAGGAATATTTCACAGAAAACAAAAGTTAATAACAGCTGTAATAATAACGCGGTCGTAATTTAACTGCAATCAGCTGTTGGACCTTGCGAAGGTTGTTAAAGGGAAAATAACTCTGTATTGAGGCTAAGCTACAATAGTAAGTAGGCTAAGCTTACGATTTATGTAAAGTTGAATTTAGTTGAAACAATTATTGTTTCTGTTTCTAGGTAACAACTGTCTCAAGTACATCAAAATATTTGTTTCAAAGTTTAAAGGACAGACATTGTATACAGAAAATAGTTATAATAAAATTGTATTAATTCACATTCAAATAATTATTGAAGTTATACTTCTTTGCGCCCGTTGTAATCGGGATGGGGTGCCGGTCAAGAAATCGTGTCACGCGTTAGGAGTAAAATCCGGAAAGTGCCTTTTTATACCTTTCTTCGTATATGCGTATACTTTCCTATACGTCGGATTGATTTGAAACTTTGCACACTTATCAAGGACCTATGACAATGCAATATTAATTTTGTTGGATGTAGTAAGTGAGCATGATCATGGTCCCCTGAACACGTTTTCGGCAGTCATTAAACATTTTATATGCAGGGCGATTCACGACGATATGCAGAAACTTCGGGAACTCATTCATTTTGTTGGGTGTAGTAAATGAACACTGATCATGGTCCCCAGACTAACTGTGACCAACCAAACAGATGCAACGATAGTATTCATAAGCGTATGTAACAAAGAAGGAAAAAATGGGATATTTATTTTAAAACATGCCTTCAGTGTTGGTTAGTGTTTTTATAAAAGAATAGGCTATCATCTACAAAATAGTAGGGCTACTCTAAGTTACGACTAGTTTTTCCCAAAATATATTAAATCAATAGTAGGTCTACCTGTCTATACCATTGGATGGCCAAAGAAGTATAACTTCCACCGTCTGGTCCGACGCAAACGCAAATTTTGTATTGACGTTAAATTATCAAACAAAACATATTTTGTATAAAGAGTAATTCAATAATACAACGTTAAGAATTATTAGGCATCTGATCCTGCTTAGAGAATACAATCGTTCTCTGTATACATTTCTACAATATGATCACAAATATATAAAGAAAGAGAGTAAAATTCAGTACCTTGATTATGTGTATAATTTAAGTTTACAGGTTTTGGTATAATAAAATAATAATCATGTACAATTTAAGTTTAGTTAAGGCAAATTGTGTCTTGTTAATTAAACTAACAAATTCGAAATTTCATGATGATAATAATAAATCAAATATGTACTATATATTATACGTTCTCTTCATGCAATATACAATTAGATCTCCAGTTGACTACGTTGGTGTATGGATATCACTTATCTAGCTTAGTCTTCGACATCTACTTGGCTTAATTATTTTCAGGTGATAAAATAAAGCAAAATTATTGCATATTTATAGGCTTAATATTAATGTAAGCATTAAAATATAAATTATATTGCCTATTATTATAAATCTTTTTAATTTTCGTCAAAGTACAAAATATAATAAGTAAATAAAACAAGAAACATGATTAATTGTTATTATCAAAACAATTGTTTGTATTTAGAATCATAACGTTTAGCAGCAAAAAAAAAAAAAATCAATAGTTTAAAAAATAGCCGTTAAAAAGATGTCTTGGGGTTATTTTTGGCCAAAAAGGGATTGTTTTTTCAAAATGTTTCAAAACATTTTTTCGTGCATCTATACAGGCCTAATTGACATTTTTAGTGCAAATTTGTTCGAAATCGATCGAATACTTTTAATAATAATAATAATAATATTTATTAATTACTCTCCTACTTTAATGTATCTATTCTCCTACTTTAATACAATTATGAAATCACAGTGAATCTTTTTAATAATTTAAATATGTTTGTGAGAAAGTATGTGCCAGTTTCTGGTACTGTTTATTTTCTTTCTCACTATACTATAGGATAGAGAAAGTATAGTGATCTATTGACATGTTTGGTGCAAATTTGTTCGAAATCGATCGAATAGTTTTCTCTCTAGCTTTGTATCATTGAAGAAATAAATAGTGTTGTTTCTTCAATGTTTGTATACATACAGACATACATGTCAGACATACATACAGACAGACGTTTTGTAAAAACCACTTTTTTGGACTCAGGGGGTCCCAAAACTGATATTTTCACAAAAATCTCAACATCGATTTTTTTTGCGATCACTTTTACTACTATAGTAGGCTATAGTGAGAAAGTAAAAATGGAATACTGTACACATACTCTCTGTCTATGTTTAAGCATTATAGGAAAAATACTTAGGTAAAACTTAATCTGATTTTATACAGAGTTGTTATATAGCAACAAATTGGTTTGAAGAACTATAATATACAAAGCAACCTAATCAGCTGTTGTCTTGATACAACAAACCTCCATTTACTCAAGCATGTGTAATATTCTAAATATTTCTCAATTTATATTCAAATTTTTTAAATACAATTTATAACCTTAAACGTTGTCAATATTTTTCTGTGGCGCTATTTTATATGGTTTAAAAAAAGTTTTCAAAACATTTTGAACATTTTCTATTTTTAAATTTGAAATCGGAATTCATTGATTAAAGAACACACCTAAAATAAGTATAAATTTAACTTTAATGTGTGATTATTAAATTAATTTATATTTTATTTAAAATACCGATCTGAAGTCTGAATGATAAAAGTTTTTGTAAGTAGACGTAGGGTGGGAAGTACCACTACATTAAATGTGGGCAGTACTGGAAGATATTCAAGATCACACATGTACTTTCTACTATGGTTATTAATCCAGTTCTGAATCTAGACCACGGAAAGTAAGGTGTATCAAAGTATTTTATGCAATGAATAGATACAACAGACAGACGAGATACGAAAATAAAATAACTAATATACATGTTACAGTAGAAATATAGCCTACATTTCAACATACTGTATCCGGCACAGAAAGCTGTATTTAACCAAAGACTGTCGATGGATAACATGGCTTATAGGCGCTCTTTACTGCACGGTGAACGTGGAATCCAGTATAGTCCAAATTACATTATATATTATGTAAATAAATCCTATTCAAACACAGAATACGGCGTTTATGAAACAAGGAAAATGATTACATTTTGTAGTCATATTAGCATACGTGATCACTTACAATAGTGAAGGGATTGTTGAGGGCCACTCCATTTTTGCCAGTAACCGAAAATAATAAACATTTTTAGCAAATTAAATTTACTTGAACCACGACTATGAAGAGCGAGTGGCACCGCGATAATCCCAGCCTGGATATTAATTTGGATTAAAAACAATTATTATATAAGAAGACATAAATTTTCCCGTTAATTTTAATTTAAAATATGTGTCGGTAATTTGCACCATGAATAATTATAAAAACTATGGTCATAATCTCTAGTTGTCGATGTAACACCAGGCGTCCCTTGTGAAGGGATTAAGGAGTAAAACGGATCACAAACCGCAGTGGGAAAGAGCTGCCAACTGTAGTAAATTAAACAAAACCCCTCCCAAAGTTCGTGATTGTCTTACATTTATACATCCTACATTTAAATCCTAATAATCTATTTTTATTTAATTCAAAAAATATGAATTTATATTTTTATCACTATTAACTTTTGATTTAAAATCCCAAATGTTTATGTCAACCACAGTTAAATAGTCGAAGTACAATGAAACTTCAAATATGATGTTTCAATCTTAGATGTTTCTACGATTTAATGTAAACCCATTTATTTCTTGTGTTTTTCTCTATTGAAAAAATATAAAAATTCACATGCATTACCAATATAAAAGTAAATACAGCCTGCAAAACGTAATACTTTCCTCCTTTCCAAACCCCGTCTATAAACTCCACATCTCCCACGTCACGAGGAAATAAATTAATGCGCCAGACTTGCCTCTAGCCATTATTAAATACATGTCATACTTGTTGAAAGTTTTTGCAATTTAATGAATGAACGCGGAAATTAAGCATAGGGCTATAATTTTAGAACCGAAACTACAACGGCCAATTCAAAGAGAAATCAAGCACCTTGAATTAAAATTTCAAAACATAATTAAATGTGTAAATAACACGAGTTTTAAATTAAACGGTAGTTATGTGACCGCCAAACGTTGAATGTAATGTCTGTGTTTAAGTTTGTTACTGTTGTGGCCTTTGGCTTTATAGCAAGTGTACGTTTAGAAGCTGACACTACAAATATCATTCACGTGAATACCATGAAATCACTGCTTATGTACATTACACAAATTTAAAGGGAATTAAATTTATTTATATACAAGTCATGTTTTAAAATACGTGTCTCAGTTGAAGGAAGATTTTCAGCGTTTTCAAACTTTTCGAAAATGGCATGGTTTTTCCACTAACGGCGGATTTAATACTTTAAAATAATTTGTATCTATATTTTTAGTTTAGGGTTTGTTTTAGGTATCAAGTAAACTGCAGTTTAATTTATAAATCTAATACTATTTATTATTTCAGCTTTGAGGTTATAATTCTATCATCTTTAGGCCTACTATTGTGTAAAGTGTCAACTTATGTTAGTGTTGGAAAAAAAGTTGGCTTGCGAAGAACGCAGGAGTCTCCCCCAGTTTGTTAGGGACGTGCATTTATATTACACTCAGCAATATTTTAAGATAAAAAAATTGTATTACAGTTATAAATTTAGTTTGGCATATTTATACAGTTAAATATTACAAATCAATAGATTCTCAGCATCTTATAAAACCGAACTTGTGATATTGAGGTTAAAATGTAATGAACAACGTTCAAAAACTAGTTTACTAATATGTAAAACGACATTTATTAATTTTATTCTTGATACTGTAGTTGGTAAATAACGTTAGTGGAGTCGCAAGTTATATCATCCCTGAGCTAAACTATCAATTATATAGACTCCGTGACTTTGTAATTAAGTTAAACAAGTATTAATTACATCTTTGAATTGGTTCTGTATGTAGCCATGTTCTTTACCTAATATTATAGTATTGAGAGTTGATATTATATTGCATAAATTTTGATTTATTTTCTGCATATCATCCAGACTATATTTCTATTTCCTGTAATTGTTTAGTTTGATTGTTTCTAGAAGATTGTTTAGGTACATTGTAGAAAATCCTTTTTTATGTTAATTTGTCCCCAATTTCTGTTAGACTTCGATTGTTCTAATTTGTAATATATAAATAAGGTATATTTTTAAGACATGAAACTGTTCGCGCATAGGAAGGGATTGCCAGTCTACTGAGTTTGGTAGGGTGTTGGTGGTTGGTGGACTGAGCAACGGAGAGGTATTCCACTGCGCATCCTGGTTTAGTTTCACGTCTTGCACTAAAGTTTTATACGCGAGGTTTTACTAAAACGTTTTACTAAACATGTTTGAAATAATTTACTTATAAATAAACTCTTTTATTTTCGATTTTAACTATTATTTTGGTGGTATGTAAATAAATCGTACTTTTACGAAGCTAATCCAAGAATAGCTGTTTAAAATTATCCTAATTATTTTATATAAATTGGAAAATTAAGTGTCATTAAATAGGCTGAATGTACTTCTATCCTTCACCAATCATTCCTCTCCTCGGTGTACTTTCCGTCCTTCTCAGTTTCTTTTTGACGTCATTCGTCATCTCTTTCTCGGCTCTTCTCTGGTCTACCATTTTGCATTCGATTCATGGCAATTTTGCGCACATGTCCAACCGTTTTCAAATTCTTCTCTTTTTACTTCCACTATTCTTTTTTTTAAATGTCCGTTCCAATTAATTGTTACCGTCTTTTTTCTCTATTCTTGTTCACAGCCCATGAATATTTTCCCCCGTCTTAACCAGGGCCGTTTTTAACCTCACTAGCGCCCTAGGCACTTCAAACAATTGCGCCCTTCATACCTGATTTGAGGGGGAGGGTCTCGGAGGTATGGAATACTAATCAAATAATAGGGGGTCCAAAAAACCCAGCAGAGCGTTTCTTTTTGAGTTCTTGATTTGCCAGTTTTGGTTCAGGAGGGAATTTCCCTTAAAGCCTCGGCTACGATACGAGCGGTGAGCGGCGGGCGGTGGGCGGCGAGCGTTACTAGCAAATTTCCTGAGCGGCGGACGTGGCTACGATACAAGCGGCAACATTCCCACAGTCAACGAGATGACGTCACTCGAGAAACTAGTGCTGACGGAAATACTTAGTGAGAGACCAGTATTTATAGGAAAATCACAATATGGGACTACTATATCTTTAACCGTAGACTTAAGTGATATTTCCTTTGGTCCAGAAATTCAGGTGTAACCCTGGTAGAGAGTATTTTAAAAATATATACTTCCTGTGAAAATAACAATGTTAAACAGTCCCGCAACAGAAAGTTTAAATCCTTTATGAGGTTTAAAAAATAAATAACAGAATGCCAAATTTCAAAATTATAACCGCACAATTTAGAATCTTTTTTGTTTACCGTCGGATTTTCTTGAAATTTTTTATATAAGTGGTCGTTAGTATGCCATGAACGTATACGTATAAAAAATACTGAATTTTGTCTTTTAACCAATGTCATATGTTTGTTGAAAGTAAAGAAACCCATGAGCGTCGGGCGGCAGTCGAAAAATTATCTAACTGATTTGATCCTGAGCGGCGAGCGTTAGCCAACGCACATCCGCCGCTTGTATCGTAGCCAGCCAACCGTGTTTAACAAGGAAACTCCATCAGTTAGATAATTTTCGTGCGCCGCTTGCACCTGCTACTGACGCCCGCCGCCCACCGCTCACCGCTCGTATCGTAGCCGAGGCTTAACTCTCTTTCTTTCCGTTGGCTCTTATCATTACTATTCTTTTGATTTTGTTGGAGAGTCAGAGAGTATTACCATTATCCACCACCTATGGACCCGCCGTGTCCCGGACTGGCAACCGTCAGCCGTAAGGAGTTTCATGGCCTAAACATTCTTCTTCATAAATTATCAGTTACCTTACGGCATCATTTTCCGCCTTCTTTATTTTTTTTCGTATTCAAAATTTGGCGCCCCAAATCCTTTGCGCCCCTAGGCACGTGCCTATTCGGAAAAGCGGCTCTGGTCTTAACCCACATCTAGAACATTTTATTATTTGCTGTGAGTGCCCTGTGTGTAACAATTATTGGTTTTATGAATTCTTAGTTTTTTCCTTCCTAAATCACTTTGGATTAAGGCATTTTCTTTAGTTGTTATACATTTGGCTTCAGTTACTGTAGGCGGTTATTGAATAATATTATCTTTAAAACTCGCATTTTCATAACAATCTCACATGTAAATCACGTGTATTCATATAAGTAGCTTATGGATAAAATGGTAACGATAATACGCCACTGAATTAAAAAAAATATAAAACATTATAACCAAAATACTCTAATCAAGTCGTTTAAAACCACGCATCGATCAATCGATTACATCAGTCGACTGTACGAGGTTGTCATTTACATTTTAATACTATCGGCAGAGGATGCAAATTGGTATAATCGACGCTGCTTATAGGATTATATATTCCTCTTCAAGGTCAGTCTAGCTAATCCTTTCCGGAACGTTAAGTTACAAGACTAACTTGATGGACTTTGAGTCGTAACACTCGAGTTTTTAGGTGCGGCTCTGTAAGTAAAGTAAAGTGCATCTTATATTTCCAGTTATTATAGTTAGTAAACAACTTACAACACATAAATATACACAACACACTCTGCTCGTGTACAGTCGTGAAATTATTATCATAAATTATCCTTTGTTATATTTAACAAATGCTCTTTAAAGGATTTATACTGTGGATTTGAAGTTTAGACATTATGAAGCATTTTTATAACCAGCTTTTATTCACATAAATATGCAGTAAATATCACATTTAAAATACTACCAATATAAGCATTCAATAATACTAATGGTAAAATACAGGAATGTAACAACACCAATAAAAATTGTGGAAAATTTGATATTTGTAAACAACTTTAAAATATTATAAGCAAATAATTATTTATTTTTTCTTCTTATTTATTAAAAAAGATACATGTTTCAAATGTCGTATTATTTGTAAAATATTGTTGACAATATCAATGTGAATATGGGAAAAACTAAGTATTGAAGGACAATCTTAGAAGAGATTATTAGCCTATCTTACAAATTATTACTTAAAAATACAATTTTTGTCTGTCTCATCCGACTTTGTAAAATTTTCATTTTGCAATAACACCGACTATGCAGATTCGACTCTAGGTTAATATTTGTTTAAATTTGAATATGTTTTGGTTGGTCACCACTTTACTTTAAGCCAGTTGTTATACACTTTACTAAATATCCTTATATATTATTTCTCAAAGGTGTTTTTGTCGATTAAGGTTTTATAATAAGCGATATCTTCCTTAATTCTTCATCAAAATTAATTTTTCAAGCATCATTTTAAAGCTTATATTTCCCGCTATTGACAAAAAATAAACAAATAGTTTAAAATTTATATTTTGTAAAAAAAATGATAAAAAACTTTCAAGTGAAAGTTCATAAGATTCCTAATGAAAAGCGCCATCTATTAAGAATATGTTTAACTAACATGACAGCTGTTAGGTTGTTTACATTCTATATGCAAGTGTAATCTATCACACAAATCAATAAAATTAAATCAACGTAAATAAATAAACGTAATTTACGTAATTAAATCAATGCATTAAATCAGGTAAGTACATTGCGAAATATTAGCATGGGTCAGCTAGTATACTATAAAATAAGTCATGTTTCTTATTATGTGCAGTTAAACCAAGTAAATATGTTTTCTTTGTAAAAGTATTAGTAAATATTAAAAATCCATCGTCACAAAAAACAGATATTTAAAAAAATATACAAAAGTCAAAAATATTTTACCATTTTAATTTGTTATAAATCTATGGAAAGCATGTTTAATGAGGAGTATTGCTTCTTCACGTTAATAAAAGAAACAATTAATCTAACTACTAATAAATTTCTATATTTTTTAGTGTTTAAAATTAATAGTTAATTTACAAGTAAATGAAAGGTGTATAGGCTAATTGTTTATTTGTATGTGATTTTAAAACACTTAATTCTTCATGAAATTGGATCAATTAAATTAAATACATTTTTTATTTTTTATCCTGTCATTATTTACGTCTTAATTCGATGAACTAAAATATTCTGATGTTTTCATTACCTAAAAAAATTACTACTTTATTTCTTGTAACAGAAATACTATATAAAACCCCAGTGGGAAAAGTATTATAATTTTCGAATAGTTAAAAACACAGAGTCCTCCACACATACTACTATGTGTAATATTTAATTGACAAAAATTACCTTTGACGGAATTAATTTTTAGCATTAAAGTGATCTGACCTCGTCATACAATTTTTTAACTTGAACCTTTTCTTTTAAAAGTTCATGGATTCTGAGTAGAAATTTTAAAATTGAGTCTTAACTAGTTATCAGACAACAAGTATTATACACATCCCATTAAATTTTACTACGCAATAAAAATCAGGAAATTAATTACAGGCCCAAGAAACACCGGTATGTTTGTCAATTGGCAATCTCAATGATTATTTAGCAACAGTATCTACCAGTGCCAAGAGTATCGAGTGAAAGTGCAAAGAATAGAAAACGCACTGCGAACAACAATGCCCATGTTTAGGCCTACGCTAAATGTTAAGTACACACTTTATTGGTTAATGTTAATTTTATCTAAAATTGTATCTAAGGGAAGAAAGTGACCTACATGTGTAGTATATGTTGTCATTGTTCTCTACACACATTATTTAGTTGGTGAAATTGTTACATGAAGTATTTATTGTTGAACAGCACTATCAATGTTTGACATGCGTTTCTGAAAGTGCAATTATAATTAAATTATACGCAAAAGAAGTTAAAATTTAAAAACGTACAAACAATAGTTTGCACACAGATTAAATTACACCTCAAATTTAAATTCATATAGCTTAGAAAATACAAATATGGGCCTACTGCGAATACAAATTTAATCATGATCTATCAAATTTGAGATAATATCTGACATTTATTGCTAATTTAATAAATGTGTAGTCAATGTGTGTTCTGGTTTCGTATTAGCTACCCTTAAATTGTTATTTATTTAAAAGAAAAATACGCCAAAAGAACTATAAAATTTCATAAAATTCAGACTTTTACATTGCGGTATACAGACTCCATCAGGCAGAAATTTTATAAAAATTTACTTTCGGGTTAACAAAATTTATTATTTCCTATAATGTAATAGGGTTTTTCTTTTTTTCGTACTAGCAAAACAAACTTTTACAAATACATAATTGAACTTCTAAATTCCTTCTATCTATTCACTTTAAATCTTAGTGTCATGAAATGCCGCGCTAACCACAATGCAAACAGCTTATGTGGCGTGCTCTGCTTAGTTGCAGGTGAGTGCGTCAAATATAAATAATATTTTGTGAATCTTGTCGGCAGTCAATGTTGTTTTAAGTTCTTAATCGACGACTTTTCAATTATTGTTTACTACTAAGTAAACAAATTCTCTTTCCCAAATTTTATGTCAGTTAATTATTACAAAACAAACAAAAATAAATATTTATATTTTGAGTTTCAGAACTACTTGTATTTCATAATAAACAAATTTATGAAGTAAATTACAGTGTCTTGAGACTGTGACAGTATTACTAAATGTCGTGCCTACATAGACAATATCATTATATATATATATATAATATATATTTCTACAAAAATCTGCCAAAATGTTATGCCGGAAAATAAATAGTACTTAAGATTAAAACTAACAGCAAACATATTAAAATTAGACACAGGTAGTTTATTTTATCAAACAAAATTTAATATAGAGCACAAATGATTTGATTTTTATTTCTGTAATAAATGGGTTATCTAAGTGCGCCTTCAAATGCCTGGCGAGGATGACCTGCAAGACACACATCTGATTTATTTATTAAGAGTAGTAAAAACATTTCTCTTTTTTTAAACTGGCTTCCTAATACAACCAACTAAACAATGAATTGATAATGGAACAACTACAAGTAGCACAAGCCGTGTTTTATACCCTGGAAATCTACAAACGTAAATATCAAATTTTTGTTCTGGATTCAAGAAATGATTTCAATCAAATTAAAAAAAGTAAAGTATAAGAAAAGTAAAGTATAAGAAAAGTAAAGTATAAGAAAAAAAAGTAAAGAATAAATGTTAGAGAATAAAAGTTAAATTAAACGAAGCTTAGAGTAAGGCTAAATAGTGTTTACAAAGACGTCCTTTATTACAAGTTAAATGTATTAATGTAAATAACAAATTACTAAATTTACTACAATCATAAATGAGATAGTTTATGTATTGAAAGGTTGAGGCTTTGTATTGTCGATGTTCATGCCTCCTTCTCTTCTACCATTTTGTAATCTTGTTTAAACTTGTCTTCGAATTTTATTAACATATCGAGTTACTTGAACGGCTCAAGAAAGCGATGACGTAAAGATGTTAAATATTTTCTAAATCATACAGAGTAAGTGGTTAGGAGAATATAAATGTAAAAAATGAAATACAGAAATACACCAAAGTGAAAATAAACAGAGAAGACGTTTGATTATGAATATAATAGGGGAACGGAAAAGAAGGACTGATGAGGTAAAGAGGATATGCAAAATGTGTTTTAGTGCATTGTCTTCGTTTTTGCCAAAGGAATGTTAGCTGCAGTCCTTTCGGAAATATAAAGGGAAATTGATTTTTGTGCAACATTTCTTTGAATGTATTGAAAACTGCAAATCACAAAATTGATTAAAATAATAGTTTTTATTTAATTATATAAACACTTTCAAACGATAATATCATAAAATATGTGTCTTCTTGGGTGTCAATCTTTACAATAAAATATTTCCTGAGAAACCCGATTGTGACGTATAGACAGACAAAAAGTGAATAAGGGTCAGTTTTTGGCATTTTAAGGTGCTGCACGTTAAAAGTATTGAAATGTCAAGTACTTATACTAAGATACATCAAATGATTGCAGATTGTAAAAGATAATACATCTAGAAACACTAGTAACATGCCATTTTCGTCACAGTAAAAATATTTCATTTGTCTTCTTGCTTATATTAATCTGCTTATTTTTCTTGTTGACCTTACTTTATGCCAGTTACATTAATGCAGTCGATGGGAGAGTACGTTGTAGAGGCAACAAACGAAAAAAACTTATTATAGAGCACTATTATTACTCCTCCACTAAGCTACAAAAGTCAACCATAATTTTCCAAAAAATATTTTAACTTCTTGATTGATGAAACATAATCTAGCCTCTACAATGTTGTTTTCACAAAAGTAAAGTTTCTACAAAATCGAATACGTAGTTGTTTAAGTACATACATCAAATGCATACAACTTTACCAATTATAATATCGTATTCATTAACGTGAAAATAATACTGATATACAAACCAAGTGTACAAAATCAGGATCACCACATTAATAAATAGATTTAAATTGTCTGGTACAAAATGATTGATTTATATTATATTTCACTGAGGTTTACCTGCTCATATTTTTTTTAAACTTACCTGATGAACCAACTAATCATGACGACCTTAAACATAGCTGTACATAACTAGGTCCATACAGTAAGAAGTAGGAATAAGGAGACAAATTGATCAGGCAAAAGAATGGTCCTTTGCGTAATCTACAAATTAAGACATTTCAGCTGTAATTAGATTAAATCATCATCAAGAAGTTTAATCATAGAAGTTCGCGAGTCATATATGATGTAGTCTGTTATTCATATGTACTCGTAGGCCGAAGTAATATGGTTATACAAATTTATATTTCAAACTGTAGAGATGTAGTTTTAGAAGTGGAAGTAAATGTGGATAAAAACGCAACGTATTTTTATTTTTTCAGAAATTGAGAGAAATTAAGAATAATAACAGTCCCCCATTGGTCATTGACAATTTCGTAGCTACATAACTTAGGGGTTTTATACAAATCATATCACTATTGTATTTGTATGGTCTTCCAGGTACGATGTTAAAATAATTTCAAATACAAATTTAAGATATTACTGTGTACTTAATACTCGTGGTATAATCTTAACATAAAATATTTCTTTAAATACAATCGCCGTCGAAAACGATTAGAGAAATTATTTTTGTTTATTTCAGTTTATATAATTATCATTTAGAATAATTTTATATAATTTTGTTTCTAAGGAAGGATTTTTGGATTAATTGTAGTGGTATTAAAAATCTATTCGTAAATTCGAATGATGCATATTATGTATATAACAGTTTGTATTAATTACACCTGATAAATATGCGCAGTACACCTACAATGTAACATATGCGTAGCATAAGAGTTGAGCATAAGGTAGTGCGATGCTTTATTACCACTTGCAAACCAGGTAGCTGGTGTTCGAGTTATGTATACCTAACATATTATCACATTCTGATATGTACACCTAATATATCCGTGTAAAAAGGAAAAAGTAAAGCAAGATTTGTGTTCCATACCTGAAAGGATTCGCTCGTTGTCTGTTACAGTAACTTTTTCCGGAACGTATAGAATGAAATTATGCGTACTTTTCAAGAACGCTAACGCGTATGGATTTCAATAATCAGAACTCGCAAACTATTTGGGAAGTATTTTTGAGAGGAAAAAGTGTGGTATATCAAAAGCAAGCATTTTGTAATACCGGGCGTGATGAAAGGACGTCAACACTTTTTAGAATTATCTCGTGGTTTGTAGTTTTAAAATATTCAGAAAAGGTGGCTTAGCTTTCACTACCCTCTTGAACTGAATTTGATCATAACTTTAGTGAAAATGTGACGAAACCTTAGTTTTCCATTCTGTGTTTGGGAGCCACAGATAATATATAATTTATTCCCGTGAAGGATGTTGTTATAGGATAAATGGTTTGTTCGTTATATTGAGTGTACGACGTATATTGATGCGTTGTTATTAGCGAACTTCTATAGGAAAAATGAGCTTTTGCAGTGACCATTATGGCTAGTCTTAAGGTCGGGAGTAGTAAATGAGCACCGATCAAAGTTCCCCGAATATGTTTTATGGAGTCATTAAAAATTGTTTATATATTGTTATGTAAACGAGTATGTTATATTTATATATGCATATGTGTTCGCACTCTAACGGCCGAATTGTAAGTCCGATTTGGTCTAAATTTGGTTGTCTAAGTCGCTCAGACGAGTTTGATAGCCAAAAAATCCAACAACCGAAAGCACGTTTTTTGACCGGAAGTAACTATATGTTGAGTTTTTTCGAACACTAATGAATCTTTTTTAGTGTTTTATCTAAAAAAAATAAAAAGAGGATTTTATTGTGCATTTTTGTTTTTTTACAAGACCGTAGCCTATAGCTCCCTCGGTTCCACCAAAATCAATCAAAACGTAAAATACCATTAAAGTACCATTAAATACACTTGGGTGATTTTAGCGTGGTGTCATCTTCTGATACGAAGCCAACGGTCGAGTTTGCACGCTTTGGGCTTGGGGCAAACAAATTCGACTAATATATTTCGCACACACAGACAGCTATTCAGTGCCTTCGTGAGCACACCAATTTCCCAAATTGTTGGTTGAAACCCTAAAACATATAAATTTAATTTTGGAAATTCCCTAAACCAACGTCAGCTGTTCAGCTGCGTGATCGAATTATTAATCATTTTGGTAAATCTTTCGGAACGGTTGGTGGTGCGGGCCTATTGACACGCGAGATATATTTAATCGTTCTTCAAATATATTCTTCGATTGCTTTAAAATGTTACAAAATTGATTAAAGTAAATCGTGATTAACAGTAGAAAATTCATTCAAACAAATGTCTGCTAGCAAGACTTAATAAATATATAAAAAGTAAACTAAGGTTATTCAGTAGGCTAAGTAGGTCTAATAAACCTTAGAATAACACGTCACAACGAACCAATATTATGATTGTATTTCAATATGTATTCAGTCTGCGCTAAAAGGCGGGTGTAAAATTACAAAGTAAATAAAAGATAATTTGTAAAGTGAAATCATTAACAGCTTTTGTATTTGCATGAGAAACGGCTTGTCAGCTGGCAATAACAAAACTTGTCAGCTGGTAATCAAACCTACAATCATAACGTTACTGTAATATGATGCCCTCGGGAAAGAAAACTCGTTGCTTTCCGCTTTACTAACTATTGCCAACCGAGCTGGATAGATAAATGTAAAGACCTGAGCTTGAGTCAGACTTTTGTCACGTGTCGTATTATATCATGTGCCCAATGTGCCCGTTTCTTCGCCCGTGTAATCTGTGTACGTATACAACTGGGGCAGATTTTGACACAAACATAACATTTGCATTGTTACAGTTTCATCGTTATTTGTTCAATATTAAATCTATAAATCATTGATACCGAATAATCCAAATACGTGATTAAAAAAATCATATTTGCCAAAATATGATTAAAAATACGCATTTGCTAAGAAATGATTAAAAATAAAATATCTTCAATACATTAAATCATAATTATCTAGTTAATTTTTACTTTATTTGGCATGTGAAACTAATCCTTTCTTCTTCTTTCCGAAGAATAAAAATAATAGTTTTGAATTTAGTAAAGAAAGGACTTCCGACGACTTTTAAAGTTCAACTCGTTCCAAATTCATACTGTCTGAGATATTTCGGAATCAGTGACCTCATTTTTTCCTTCTCGTTTTTTAGACTATAGAAGACGTGTACGAACAGATCTTTGTCCAAGACACAAAATTACATTCAAAATTTCATTGAACGTTGATTAGGCGTGAAAATAACAAATAAATATTTCCTTAATCCAAAATGTATTCCCCTAATTCATATTGACATGGGCCACTTTAGTTTAAAACACTTTTTACATTTCCTGAATTTCTAATAACAAATGTCTTACGTCTAAACTTTGACACGTAAAACCGATACTAGAAACGATATAACACAATGGTGTGATGCTATTTAAGTAAATGAAAAACAAGGTTAACTCATATTCTGTACTTATCATCATTCAAAGAGGTTGGAAATCGGGTGTCTGGGTCTCCAGCGAAGGTGCGTAGAGCCGAGTTATGTACCTTTAGGCACTAAATTAGTCAATTATAATAAATGGGAGTAATCTCCAAAATTTAAAATTCATTACTAAAGTTTCAATTCCTGGTCCAAATGTTTATTTATATTTACATAAAAAAAAATATCTTTATTTGTGTTTTAAAATTTATTTAACACTTAAAACGAATGGTAGATATAAATGTTAAATTAAAATAATCCTTTACATTTAAATTTTGCACATTGGTTTGGTCGAGTGGTTGATGAATAATAAGATAGATATCCATGTCGCCTACATAAACACCCGAAGACGATTTAAAACCTGAAATGACGCAACACACTTTCGCGGAAATAAAAATACACGTAGGAACAACTGATTAGACAAACGACTCTAGCCACTAGCACCGTGGGACAATATCGTTGTACAAATTACTTAAAGCAACATTACTTGAGCGAACATTAGTCATAAATAGTTTAAATATATTTACAGCTCATTAGAAAATAATGAGTTTTTTCATTATAATCCAGAAACAACAGGTTTAAAATGAAGAAGGCATAATTTCAGTGAATGATATTGAGAAGTAAAATTATAAATACCAGTAAGAATGATCTTAGAGGCCCATTAATGCGCGCGTTTTGAACTGCCCGAAGCCGCCTAAAGACAAACACAATGAGCATTGAGCGCAGTGCATTAAAGGTTACATGGTTTTCTATTATGTTTGATAAGTAACGTATTTTTTCACCCAGGCGTCGAGCTGCACAAAACGTGTGTATAAAGGTTTTTTGTATTTGCACTAAAATATTTATATAATTATTTATAGAGGTAAAAATAGATGGCGACCACGCTTATTGTCACTATATTTCAGAACTTAGTTATTTAGCTGGTACAACAACAACTGAATGTCTGGATACAAATTTGTGTACTCTATTTCAGAGAACTTGTTTATACTTGTCAGGTAATTTTTATAACTTAGGTTAAGTGTCCTAAAAATTCTAAAGATTATGTTAACTTGGAAGTATCTCTAGTGAAATTGTATGAATTAAATAGATACATTGTTGTAAACGTTAATGTTTAAATTCATTCTGTTAAATGAAAATGATGGAGTAATGTTATTGCCGTTAAAAATAAAAACACGTGTTTCAACATCTTTTTTACATAAGTATGTTAACAATAATATACTTTTAAAATTATAAGTTGCATGGGTTACGATATTACGAAGAAAATGTATGCTGTAAGAGGCAAAGTTTGTTTGTTACGGCTTAACTAAAAACACTGTTCATCTGTTTTTAATACAAAATTGACTGAAATCTAAATTAAACTAATTAATAAACTTAATTTGTGGATAAATATTTACCAAAACAGTAAGATGGAGAAATGTTACCAATCAAAAATTCCACATAAACGGAACAGTTAAGGCAGTTTTACAAAAATCGTTTAAATCTTACAGTTGGAACTGCTCAGCGCAATGCAATGCGATATTTTAATATCGTATTTAAAAAAAGAAAATAGTAGTCAGAAATTAAGATTACGACTAAAATAACGCTTTATCTGCAAAAGTTAAAAACATGAAATAACTTTGATGTGTTACGTTATGATGTGACTTTAACTTAATAACTTTAATGATGTGATATGTGATTTAGTCATTTTAAATATATACAAGTTTTAATAATTACTAATACATTTTAACCTATAAATAAAATATGTAATTGTATGTGTGACAGGCAAATAAAATATTAAATCACGCACACAATTGTCTGCTACCATTTTATATTAGATGGAGGTGTATAAAGAGAGTATATATATTAGAAAGGTGTATATTAATGTCAAAGAGCACAAAATTGTAGGCGGAAGTTTAAATTTCCAAAAGTTTACTCAATTTATTTTATTTTCACAAATTAACGACTGAAAAAAAAAAGAAAATACGTAAGAGTTGCTTATTTTTAGCTCAGAATAAATAATATGTATCTTACTTTATCTTATTAGCAGTTTTATTCTCTCGAATTGAATTTAATTAAAACTAAAAATACTGGCGAACAATTTGAGAAATAAACCACGGCAATGATGAAGTATATAAAATGAGGGCATTGGTCCCAAGATTGGCTGTGATTTGATACAAATACTAGTAAACAAGTTTAGACGAGAAGTTAGCCAAGCACCTTGCCACTCCTTGGGTCGCGCCTAGATTTGCCGTGTATTAAAGTTGAAGACTGTAGGACGCTAGCACCACTAATACTGTAATATAACCGTTATACATTACTTAAATTTTATAATTTCTAAATTAAATTACCTCCTTAATTTCTCAGTAATAAATTTTGAGATGTGTCGAACAGATTCTTAACTTTTTACAACATCTCCGAAATTGTGTTCTTCCAAGTTAGTAAACTGATACATGTCTTAAAAATACGCATCGAGAAACTAATGATTTGCTTGTTAAGTAAACAGTTGGCATTTTCAGACTTTTGATATTTTAAACAATGAGAAAACTATAAAAACACGAGCAAAAAACATTTAAAATAAAAGGTTTGTTTAGTGTACTGTATACATTGTATTTTTGAAATCTGGTATTTCATTTTCTATTTATTACCAGATTGTTAGGTTTAAACAATAACTTTTAGTTTTAAGATTTCTTTTCTTAAAAGGGAAAACGAAAACTCCTTAAAGACTTCTCTGCATGTCAGTCAATTTTCTCAGAAACGGATGAAAGTATAACAATTAAATTTGGCTTAGTTACGACGCATGCTGACCCGCATATATCCAATAATAAAAACTAAACAAATATTTTACTATAAATTTCATAGGTCCTAAGTTAGGCCTCCCAAATATTTGATGATGCAAACTTGTTGGCGTATCGGTTGTAAGGGCTTCATTTATGGATATCAAAACTAATTTTCTTTAAATTTTGTGATATGTAGTTTTTAAGATATTCTAGGAAATTTTGCTAAAAATGGGCTAAATTAATTCAGCTAAATTTTTTTAAAATACAATAGTGTAAGAGGAACTTATACCATTATAGGAAATATAGCGATCTAAAGTTTGTATACATATTCCCAATGTTCACTTTATTCTCACCATGTATTATTGATTACATGTTTTTTTTTTTTTTATATTGAGTTCATACATTGTTGTTAATACTACTTCTTTCTAAATCTTTCGGGACGATTGGCGGTATGGAACCATTGGTACGCGCACGTGCGTTGCAAACTTACACTTTTCCGGTTTATCTCCCTTAACGAACTTATATGCAACGAGTTTGTAGACTCAACTATAACTGAAAACTTACATTTTTACAGGAAATTGTATGAATTAAATTAAATGAAATACATCCAATGAAATGGGGTATGTTAAACACAAATTAAACCCATGAAACGTCACAATAAAATAGCTTGCTTTAGACTGAATCTGAAACCATTTCAGTTTTACAAATCATTTGTGTTTTAATAATCAACTTTAAATGATTTGATATTTCTAAATAGGTATCGAACATATTGATATGAAATCACTGTACTAATTAATATAATGAAGTTGTAAAATTGATTTTAGACAAAAACTGATTTGCTTTCAGCTTTAGAGTTAGTATCTACTTAACAGCGACGTCGCGATGAGTCGAATTTACACAATCTCTCAAGGATGTCTCCCACATAATTTTGTAAAATTTCGGCCTAGGTTATGTTGGCAACAGGATCGAGTGTGGGCGGCCACACCTACCTTGTCTACGTGTATGCATTCATTTTGTATGAGTTTCAAGAGGAGAGGAGAGTTGAAAATGCATCTCAATACATCGTGGATTAGCTGCAACTTGGAATTGACCCGAGTCGTTGCTTTATTCAAATTATAATGTGTCGTTCTACTATATAAATATACTTACTTTTTAATAGCATGTAAAATTGATTACTACTGCTGAAGGAATTTGGTTTTATTTGTGATATGACAGATTCAGGTTGTATATTCTCCGAAACACCTGTTGAGTTTGAGAATAAAATATTCCGTTGTAAATTTATCATGTAGTCCTAGCAGTAAACTACAATAGTTCGGTAAACTGAATTAAATCATTATAGTGGTTTCTCCACTCTTTGTCATAATTGTGAGCGAAGGAATTTAAAATCAAATCAATGTCATCTCAGCTAATGGTATATACTTAGTCAATTTATTTACGAACATTTAACATTGTGGTAGTACGGTATACAGTTGAATATTGAGATTGTTGCACCTTTAGATTATATGTTAAAACTAACAGAGGGATTACAATAGCAGCAAACTCTTAAAATCTCTATAACTTCAATGAAACAAGTCAGCTATAGCAACCAGAACTAAATAAGGCTACAAAACCTCACCTTTGTATTTACAGAAATTACAATCAAATATTTTAAAATTTTAGCTCTTTTATAATATTATCATTTTTTATATGAATAGGAGGGACCCATAATGATGTTCAATAATAATTAAAGTAAAATCAAATACCAAAGAGTAGAGAGGAAAATCAGTGGATACTAAGTTTTGCGTAAATGAAAGTAAACATCTTTTTTTATATTTTGAAGTCTTAACAAGTGTTGACATGATTATTGATTTATTGAAAACACACGTAACTGGTTAAACATGATTGTTTTAGAATTAATTCTATTTTTAACAAATTTGAGTTTAAATTCGTATTTATAATGATTCAGATATGAATTATTGGGGTGTTCCAATCTGGATCTGATTTTATTCTCAAATTGTGTCAATGAGGGTTTTATTTGGTAACTTTCTACATTCGCATATTATTACGCGTTTTCGATTACAGCCATAGGCTCTAAAATAGATCCAGTTTGTACAAATTCCCTGTTTGACTTTTAGCGTTTTGTTATACAGGGCGGAAGAACAGTAATTGTATGCCACTAACACGGTTCGCTGCAATCTTATTTGTGTTGAGGTGTTGTATTTATAACTTTACAGAGGTATGAGTACAGTACAAATACTGCATAGGGGAAGATACAAACCTTTTACAATAACCCTAACAAGGTAATGACTGTGTGTTTTTACAATATACGGTTGTAGCCTATAAACTGATTTGTTTCTACTCACCTTGATGACTCATTCTATCCGTTTGTATTTACTAATGCTGTTGTTTCCGACCGGTCCCGTCTACCTACATTCATATTAAGGCTCTTCTTTACCTTGAAGAAAACTCCCGAGTGTACAGTATGATTTCAATGCAAAAGGCCTGACTAAAGCCGCAAAATCGTTGAAACATGCATTCGTAATACCGTGTTTCGGATCCTATTTATAAATTAATAATCTGGGAAACTTCTTTAAGTTATAAAGAAGGCTTTATATTTTTTACGTGTTACCTTAAAATATTGAAATTATTGCTTAAAACTCCCAAAAAATGCGTTAAAAATAATCGATTTTTACTCATTTAAACTGTTGATTAAAAGGAGTTGCCGACGATTTCATTCAATTATAAGGTATAAGACAAAAGCACAAAGCCTTTAAGAACAATTTAAGATGTTTCACAACTTTGTAGGTTGAAAAACGGCGTCCGAAACACGGTAATACGAAGTGCATATTTTTGCTGTTTTACGCAAGGTATAGAAGACCCTTAATCATGTTTTGATTTCGACTCCAATACGTCACCAGGTCAGGCCATTGTTTGGACAACATTGCAGTTGGATCTGGTCTGTTCCGACATCGCTGTGCGGTGGTAATCAAGTTAAACAAAAACCTCTACAAGAAATCGTGATTGGTTACATAGCTAACTTGTGAAGATAATTTCACTGATAATAAAGCAAGTTGTAGTATTGTTTAACCTATCACGGCGAATCTAAAACAATGTATGGGGTGTTTACGTGTTGGAAAAAGTGAAGGTTCAGTTTAGTCTAAATAACATGAAATTTATATTTTGTTGAATATCAGAAAAAGTGAAATAGAGAATGGGGAAGCCATATTGGGTGAATAAATAAATGAAAGACATCAAAAGCTTTAGAGTAAGTAGCTAAATTTAAAGGCTTAAAATAATTGGGTATATTGTATTGTAGGTTAGAAATAAACCATAAAATTGTAAAATTTTCAATCTGCAAGAAGGCACATTTTAATTATATGAAGTAAGTAACACTGGTTGCTCATTAGTAACAGTATAGTTGAAGTAGAATTAAAACTGATCTTGTTGTCGTTAAACAACCACTTGGGAAAAACTCACTATGGCAATTAATATAATTACAGTAGATCTAAATATCTGAATAACTTAACTTTATTTGCAAAACCTTTATTTGTTGCTAGCTCGATACTAAAACCTAGTGTTATTTTAATTAGGTTAGAAGACTAGTCATCAGCAAAGTATAAATCTGATGTTGGTATCTAAATTATATGATCTTCCTGCGCCAAACAATGGTAAACCTTCCTGTTTACGAAAAATAAAAACTAACAATGACATACCATCTTGACATTAAGCTCTGATGCACACCAGCTTTTTCTATTTTGGTGTATATCTTAGATTTATCATTTCAGGATCATTTTAAAGAACACTCGGAAGCTGTTGTTTTCTTTTTTTAAATCATTAGGTACCGATTATCACACTTATGAATAATAAAATTGAGAATCTATTTTCTGATGTAGAACTTGGTTTGTGAAAACAACGCATTAGAATTCGTGAATATGCAATATGATTTATTGCAAAAAACATTGCTTACAGGTTACTGTCAATTTTAAATTAAAGATAATTTATTTTCATTAAATGTTTCATATTTTCATGCTTAATTTAACTAACATTTAAAAATTTATTTAACTGTTTATTGTTTAGTTTCAAAACTGACTTATAAAATAATTATTTACATTACAATAAACTTTAATTTCTTCTAAACTAAAATTTCTGCTTTAGAATAGTATTTTTAAATTTTTTCATTCATAAAGTATAAATTGTTCAAAATCCTTAATTTATTTCAAAATGTCACTGTAAGAAATATTTGGTTTATAAATTTAGCAACCACTGTGCCATTTTAGATCCATGTGCAGATGAATACTTTAATAAAAGTCCAAATGATGAAATAAAAATCTAAAACTTTCGTTACTTCTTAGATATAATCGTGTTCAAAACCACATTGCATTCTACTTATGTCAACCTAAACTACATACACAGTCCTGATAAAGTAAATACTTGTCTATAACTAGATTTTTGATACGGATTGTTTTAGTCCGTAAAATGTTTTGGAACACAAATTATGTTTGATACCAGCTGCATGCCCTCATTTGACTGTGCCATACCCCAAATATGACATTCTATGCTTGAATGATAACTGCCTAACATGTCGCAATCAAAACACAATTATTTTAATAAAGAAAGAATCATAATTAATTTGTCTGAGTTTAGTCTCTAGCTATTCTAAATGTGTTTTCCAATTTAGACCTTTAGTTATCATTATAAACGCCCAGTAACTTTTGAGATCTTAAACTGTTTGGATGATATTTTCAGTTTTTGTAACCACTATCACTGTATTTAAACTTAATCATTTGTGATTTTTAAACTTTGAATAAAACCTATTTTTTTCTAAATCACACTCCATTTCTTTTCAAAGAGCTCAACCTTAACTTAAGTTTAACATAAATTAATTGTAAAGCGATTCTAAAAATTTGTAATAGAGCCTTAATGGTTAGTTTGAAATTAATTTCTTTTTGGGTACTTTATAACTTTAGACTCATGAAGCCTGGGGAGTAGTACTAAACTATGTAAATTAGTTAATTATGTACGGTCTTAATGAACCTTACTAGTTAGAGGAAGGAATTACTTATCAAATAACGATTAAAGCTAGTCAAATTAGTATCAATCAATCGGGACTATGTACGTCATGAAATTCAAACAAACAAACGACACCGAGTTCTATTACGAATATGTTTAAACAAATCCACTTCATATAAGTAAAATTAAAATTCAACAAATATTAACAGCGTATTATTATAAGTCACATTGGCAACTTAGAAGCCATGTGTAAATATGACATAAATGACTATCATAATTGCAAGTTGTTATGAAACTCCTTTTAAACTTAATGTAGTCAACGAGCGTGACATATAATTATATTAAAGAAAGTATTAGACAGGAAGCAATTAAAACTGAGCTTCTAATCAGCATCTTGTTCTGCAGTTTGTAATGTTCAAATGTCCAAAGAAGTCTCATTTCTTTTATGTACAGGGATTGTTTGGAGTCGAAAATAAATAATAACAACTATTGCATCTTAAACATTCAGGAATTAGGCCTAATTGTTATTTCTTTAATAGAAATAAACAGACAGTTAATTCAATCCGTAAATAGAGACTTTTTCATTAGAATTTAGTTTTCAGATTCTGTAGAGCAACGTGGTAACACGAACTAAATAACGTTTACAAAAATATAAATCATAATAAATTGGATTATTTTCTATCTAACAAAAACTGTTAGTACAATTCTGTAGTACATCATATAACAAAGTATGTAGCAATGTGGAATCTGGATTAGGGATAAGGGTAACACAATAAACATGGAACATCTTATCTGACCATTTGACCAAAAAGACTACGTAATATTTTCACTATACAAAAATCTAATATATGTAATAGTCCCTCTTAAAAGTTGTAAATAACAAAAATTATTGATTTTTAATTACCTACTATGCAAATTAAAACAAAGCGAGAAATTTGATCTTTCAGAATTACAGTTTTTGAAATGTACAGGGAACAGAAGAAGTGATAATTATTATAATAGTTAAAATTAAGAAATTAAGAAAAACAAAGGTTTATTTTCAATTGAAAAACAAATGGTTGCTCTTTTAAAAGAAATTCTCTTACAAACTGTTTTAACTCATGTAAACATAAGTAAAACTATAACTAAAAGTTGAAATTGAGATATTAATTAAAAACAAAATAAAAGTAATTGTAAAAAATATTGAGCTTTACAAACCATTATAATATGAGTGTCAGTTATTTAACCTAGTTATATTAGTATGTTTTGAATCTTATTTTACAAACTTATTTCCATTTTACTTAACCTGTATATACACACACACACACACACACACACACACACACCCATAAACACTTAATACAAATTTACATTATAGATTAAATTGACTTTTTTGAAAGTAATTGTAATAGTTATTATGTGATAGGTTTTTAGTTTTTTTTAAAAGTGAACAATAGATTGGTGATCAATTTAATTTTTGTTTTATAAAAATAAAGCTACTAAAAAATTATCAATTCAACTATCCAAACAGTTATTTTTTGATAGATCTTACTGTAATAAAATTGTATTACTTATTCCCTCTCCCAAAGACTAACAAATCGTTAAATTAATTGTGACTTTGTTAAAGTAAGTTTTATTTAGTGACTGCAACCCTAGGCTCCTACGATAGGCAACCTATTAAACATCGTAGCTCACCGTACGGCCAACATTCCCTAACATTAGCTGTAAGTGTGCCTACAACTGTATCTGTTGATGTACTGAATAATTACTTCAATACTCAAAATACTAATAGTAAAATTTAGAATGAAACGATTAAAATAACTGTAATTTAGAATATCAACGATACAAACAACATAAGTCGGTTAAATTAAGCTAATGTAATGTAATGTTTTGTCCATTCAAAACTGCACGCTACTTGAATTAAATGACATAACCTTCATAATTATACTACATAATTAACTCCATTTAATTAGTTTATCTTTTAATTTAAATCATAAAGATACAAAATTGTAGATTTGAAAGTTTTACTATTCATTAGCAGTAACTGATTATTGTTTAACGACCTATACTCAAGACTGTTTGGTGACAAGCCGCATTTTTCATTGATTATTTAAGATGGGTGAACGAACTTTAACCTTTGCTAAATTTAATGGTTTTAATCTTTTGATTTATTGCGTCCTTACTTGATAACGCCTAACGGATGCCAGACTATTTGCAATATATTTGATCATATGCGATTACGAGTCCCTTATCAGTCCATGACACATGTCTAGTAACAGATGTAATATATGGACAATCCCAATCAATGTGTACCGAGTGGGTTCCACTTCCGTCCTATTTTAGCTCATTCAACTTGCAAATACACGATAGCTAGGAAGAAAGGTGCTAAATATTGCACTCGCCTCAGGCAAACGTCTCCGTAAATATTAGTAAAATAAAAAGATTAATATTTATGTTCTTCAAAGTTAATCTACACCATATACATAAAGAAGTAACATTATTTGTTCTAAAGAGGTTCATTCATAGAATTTTACCGGCTTAATTAATTGTTAAGATTTGTATATTGTTGAATATATCTTTTTGAGTATATTTTAACAAAACTCTATCGTTACAATATTCTTGGGTAAATGTAAACGATGCACTTTAACCCTACAGGAATCGCTTCAATGATCGTTACGTGAGGAGTCGCGCACAGTGGATTTTACCAGGTTTAGTAAATAATTTTAAAAAAATTGCTAAGAAAGGTAGTTTATTGAATAAAATGTTATTTAACATGTATTTTCTTACACAAGTCAAGTTTTACGGTGTATTTCATTAATATTTTTTACATTTTGTGTTGTTTAATAAACGTTAGTTAAAAATATTGTTCTAAAATATACGAAAATGTACGAATGTTTTCGAAGCTAAACGAATGGGCATCTCTGCTTTAAATTTGTGTAAATGAAAATATATTGATAACAAAAGGTAGTATTTGTATTCGTTTTATAACCCCAAAGATTTAAAAGACTTTCTTATTCATTTCTATTCATCTTGGCAGTAATACGAATATTGTTCTTAACAACACGAACACAAATATTACTAACGTGAATGGTCACGCACGTTGGAAAAGACAGGTTGGTGGAACGATTGCAGTACAGCTGCCAACTGAAGCATCCGGGAAAAGTGAAGGTGTCATAACTAAGTAGTGAAAGAGTTTGTGTGAAGGGGTGGAAGATCTTAAAAGCTCCGCTCAGTTTTTATAGTCAAATACGAAAACCCCGGTCGATTACAGTGAAGCGACCGCTGAAGGGTTAATCAATTAATCTATACAATATACATAAAGAAGTAACATTATTTATCCTAAAGAAGTTCATTAATAGGATTTTAACGGTTTAAGTGTTAAGGTGTGTATCTTAAAAATATCTTTTTGAGTAAATTCTAACAAAACTCTATCATTACAATATTCTTGGGAAAAAGTTCAAAAAAAATTGAAAACTACTAAATTTTGTATTGAAATTTATTACAGCAATGAAGATATTAAAAATAGCTGATCTTGAAAACATGACGACGTGTTGTTTTAACTAAGTAAGTACTATAATATAGACCCTTTAGTATGTCTAAACTTACACAATAATATTTTTATTTTAAATATACATTAATTGAATTTCCTCTAAACAATGTGGTAAATAAAAACTATATCTAGGTCAATTGTGTTTTATCTAGAAAACAATTAGTACATTATGAATTAAACAAAAATAAATAAAGTAAAAACTTAATTTGTTAATTTTCCACTAAAAATAATTCATACACAAATAATTTATCCCAAAATTTATTTTATTATTGTTGTTTTAAATAAGGTCGTGTTATACTTTAATCACGTATATAAGGGAATTTTACGGTTAGCAATATTTATTACATGGCATTATTATTTATCTAAATGTATAAATTTTATATCCATATACTGTAATACTGAAGTTTAAATGTTATAATTAATTTGAGCTTGCCAATCACGAATACTTATAAATTTAGAACTTAAAACATAATTATGTGAATCATTAATAAATATAAAATTGTATAATAATCAATTGAACGTGTTGAATTTTATCCAAAGTAGAATTAATTAACCATTCTGGCAGATATATTTTTTGTAAATAACTTTGTGGTTATTTAATTACATCAATATGAGTACACAAAACTCCATTAAACAGTGTTTTTGAAATCTCGTAATATTTGTTTAATGTTGAGCAAAGACTAACACCTATTTATCTGGTTTGGATACTAAATGGATCACATGAAACTTAATATGCCTCAAAACAACATTTCAGATTGACAAAAACAAATAAAAAGGCAATTTGGATAGCGATATAAATACATAAATAGTTGGAAATTTCCAGAAGTGTATTTACATTATTTCTGTAATAACTGCATATACAATTAATTAAATTAGATACATAATAGTACTAAATTATTTTATTTTTTTAACGTTTATTGTTAGATGAGTGCTTTTAAGTAAGCTTACTATCACCTTCGTATAAATCAATTAATTAAGTCATGTGATGAATTCATGGATAAAAAGAAACGCTTTCCTTGAATCAGTAATGTAAACAGCTGTTTAAACTTGTTTAATAGTTGCATGTTGCAATACTTCCTCGGAACGTCGTAAATACTTAAGTACTTGGTTTAAGAAGTCGAGTAATAGAAGCCCACGCTTCTTTCCTCCCACAAGATTGCTTTACTCTTCTTGTTCTGAAGTAATCTACCTTAATAAGATCTGAGTATTAACACCCACAGTATAAAGTACTCTTACTTTTAACACTTTCAGTGTGAGCGAAGTCACTGGTATCGGATGAATCTTAACAAGCTGTAAGAAGGTGTGTAGAACACGGATAACCCCCTTCATAGCAGGCCTACAGGTGAAAAGTATAACCGAGTTAGCGACATAATTTCTTGGTAATTTTCTACAACATATGAAATTATCATTATTGCTATGATTCATTCTACAGAAATATTCAAAAATTATGTTTTGGCTTAACCTGGGTGCTATATGCAACTACCAAGGCATTTTGTGGTTACTTTTGATCTACATAACAAAAGAAACCACCATTCTTCGCCATTAAAAACATAAATACTTTGATACTCATACTCTTAAATTTAAAGTTTTTAGTCATTTACCGTTACATTTTAAACAAGCCACCATTTTGGAAATAATGGTTGACAAGATATAGTTTTGATTTTGGTACATTTGTAAAACATAACATAAATAACGCATTTACCAAATTTGAAACCAATGTATTATCTGTTTATACAGTTATAACGTTTTTGTTTTATCAAAATTAAGCTGTTGCAGACCTACGTTTGCTTTATCTTTACTTGTAAATGAGCTCTCAAAGCATCTTCGTGAATCGCGTTGAATTGAATAATATTTTTCGACGGAGGGGAACATTTCTACTGCAGATTAATTTTTAGCGAGATATTAAATTTATAGCTAAATAGTGATATATATAATTAGCGGAGTCTGCCCTAACACGATGTCAACGCTCGAGTCCTGTAATGACAGCTTCTTGGTAAAATAGGTCAGGAATGGCACGGAGGTATGTGCGCAAGTCGTGAGGCTTCTTGCTTCTACGCCGTGCCTACTTTTACTTTCATTCAACAATTTAAAGAATTCCATGAAATTACCCATTATCATGATTTATGCACTGGTATACTGCCCTGTCCAGTTAATATAAATATGACAGAGACCGAGGCAATAACCAGTAGGGATTTTACTTACACTAGTAATTTGTCAAATGCAGTATATCTAAATGATGTAAAGTGTGGTTGTAAAACTAGTAATAAATTGCAGTGCTTGCAGTATTTGTTTCAAATCGTGAAACTGTAATAATAGTATATTTCTAAACTTAGTACCTACAGTTTATGTTTTTGATGCGAGGCAACGCTGAGCGCATAAAAAGCGATCATGCAATAAAAAGCACTTAAGGTGCAAGTTATGAACAAAACTTTTTTCATACTGCACAAGAATGACACGAAAACTTATAACAACCCAAACCCGAATTAGAAACCCTTAGAACTATAACAAACCCGAGTTAATTCTATTTTTGTGTTTGTTGTAAAATGAATAACAGCTGACAGGCGTTAATATCCTGATTTATAAATCTGACTAAAGCATTATTTATTTCACTGCATTTGTTATTCTTATTTCCGCTAAGATGCTTGAAACATTTTGTCTTCTTGCTTATCTGCCTTTCTTAGCTTTGTCTTTCTTTCGCTTGACGCGTTTCGGGTAGACCCCATCTTCAGAAGCTTTGTTTGCTACTATCTGTACTCTACCATTGTCTCCTATTTATATTTTTTGTTCTCCTCCCCCAACCCCCTTTCAACCTGTTTACTGCCTGTTCTCTAATTGTTTGTAAACAAGTAAACAACTATTGTTTGTAAACAAGTAAACAACTATTCATTTCAGATAATCGACCCACGTCCTATATTTCTAGAATTTTTTTTTTTATATTAATTTTATATGTTCAAACATAATGTTGGATTGTGTATTAATTTTCTCATTTATTATTTGTTGGTCTTTTAATTTTAATATTTCCATGTTTTCTATTATATTAAGCCTTGTTCCTTTTAGTCATTGGGTGGATTAATTTCATAGATGTTTGCATATCCCTAGGTTTGTGGTCCTCGTTAATTAAATGATTAACGAAATTTGAATCTTTTTTGTTATATTCAAATGATCTTATATGTTCTTTATATCTAGTTTTTAATTTCCGTCCAGTTTGACCAATATATTTAGCTTCGCATTCGCATTCTAATTGGTATACTCCACTTTGGCTGTATTTGTCTCTTTTTTCTATATTATTATTTAATTTGTATTTTATTGTATTATTTGTTTTCATTGCTATATTTATTCCACATTGTTTAAAACATCTTTTAAATTTATATATTTCTTTACCCGTGTATGTTATTGATGTCCATTTTTCTTTTTTATTATTATTCTCTGTAGGCCTATTTATTTTCTTTTTTGATTTTATATTTTTTACAAGTTTGTCTATTGTTTTCGGTGAATATCCATTGTTGATTGCTATTTGCATTATAATGTTTAATTCTTTTTTATATTCAAATTTGTTGAGTGGTGTTGTCTGTAGTCTATTTATCATATGCCTAAATGCTGCTAATTTATGTTGCATTGGGTGATTTGATTCCGCATGTATGATATTATCCGTATACGTTTCTTTTCTAAATATTTCAAATTCTATTTTATTTTTGTGATTGGTTAATTTTAGATCTAAAAAATTAATTGAATTGTTAATTTGTTTTTCCATTGTATATTTAATATTGTTATGTATACCGTTTAATTCTTCAAGTAATTTCTCTTCTATGTTTTCGTTACAATCGTCTATTATTATTAATGTATCGTCTATATATCTTAAGTATATCTTGCAATTATAATTTTGGATTATTTGTTCTAAGTATGTGTCTTCTAAATTTTGTAAAAATATTTCACTTAATATTGACGATAGCGGATTCCCCTTGCCTAATCCATCTTCTAGGTTTTACATTGTATTATTAAATTGAAATTGATTTTGTTTTAATATTTCTTTTAATGTAAGAATTATTTATTTATTTAATTGTTTACTATTCTGTTTTATTTAATTTTTCTTTTAGTATTTCCATGGTTTCTTCTATAGGTATAGAAGGGTATAAATTTTTAATATTGTATGAAATTAGTTTGATTTTATTGGTTAATTTAATATTCTTCAGTTTATTAATTAGATCTGTTGAACTCTTTATTATATATTTATTTTTCAACACGTTGCTTTGTTCTATAATATTTTTGAGATATTTAGTGACTTCATATGCTGGTGCTGATCTATAATTAACAATTGGACGAATTGGGTAAGCTTCTTTGTGTATTTTTATTTGGGCTCTCATTTTTTGTATAATTGGATTCATATTAATATATCTGTGTGTTTTTCCTTTAAATAATTCCTTAGATGTCATGAGTATGTTTTTTATTATTTGTTGGTATTTGTCTGTATAGTCTCTATTTTCAGTAGAATAATTATTTTCTTTTATAGATTCTTCCGTTTTATTTACATAATCAGTTTTGTCAATTAGTACTACTGCATTTCCTTTATCTGCTTTAGTAATTATAATATCGTTTTCTTTGAGAGTTCTTTTGATATTTAAACAAATTTTATCTTCTGTTTCCATTTTATTTTTATTATTTTTATTTTTTACAATAGTATCTTTTAATATTTCTGCTGCTAAATGTCTTGCATGGGTTTGTTTTTCAATTGGGATGCTGTAAATGGCATTTTCGATATCAACTATACTATGTTCTATATCTTCTTTTATGTTACTGTTATGAATATTATACTTTAATCCTTTTTCTAAAATAGTCATTTCTTTATCTTTTAATTTTAATTGTGTTAGATTAACCACTCTATTGTGGAAATCTTTACTTGTTCTATTATTATTTTGTATAGGCCTATGTATATTTTGTTTCAATTTATTGATCTTATTATTTAATGTTTCATATTTCTTTTTTATCTTTTATTTTAATTTATATTGTATTTGTTCTAGTACTTCCATCACTGATTCTGTTAAACAAATTGTATTCAACTTCAAATGTAAATTCATTATCTTCTTATTCAGTTCATTTTTCTTGATGTATAATGATTTTATTTCCATATTTATCCAATATTTTTTCGCTTTTTCAATTGCTAATTTTGAAGCTATCGTTGTGGGTTTTTGTTTTATACGTGTGTAATTTGGAGTTAAATGATTTATTATGCACTGTTTATTGGACCAGATATTTGCTATAGTGTTTTGTAACTTTAGTATACTGTATTCTAACTTCTTCACTATTTCGGTTCGGCCGACCGTATTATAATCACTGCATTTGTTATTATTATTTCCGCTAAGATGCTTGAAACATTTGTCTTCTTGCTTATCTGCCTTTCTTAGCTTTGTCTTTCTTTCGCTTGACGCGTTTCGGGTAGACCCCATCTTCAGAAGCTTTGTTTGCTACTATCTGTACTCTACCATTGTCTCCTATTTATATTTTTATTTTTTTATTATTATATAACTAAATTATTATTATTATTATTTTATTCATTATTTATTTAGTAACTAAATAGTTTTATTGATTCGTATGTGATTGGTACATTCCCAAATGGTAACAGGATTGTTTGTTGTTTAGATAGAAGGAGTATTGTTTGATAAACTATCTAGGCGGACACTGTTTTCCCAATTTTAGAATGTTTAAAAAACTCTATCGCAACTAAACAGGCGTTATTCTGGCTAGTACAATGATTTAAATTAGGCGAATGATTAGACAATATTAGACAGTTAATAATAATTACAATTAAATGTATCGAATTTATGGGAAAATTTCTATACAAAAAGTTTACATTATTTGGTACAATTTTACACTATAATCTAACGCTGATTATGCCATTTATACTGTTAAAACTATTCAACTATTTTTGTATTACTAGTTCTAAAATATTAAACATTAAATATTTTAACTTCCAAAAGAATATGGAAAACTCTAGAATTTAATTTTATTAGAAATCCTTGTGTAGCTATTAGGGATGAGAAAAACAGCATTTGGATAAAAACACAAAATCTATAGTAGTTAAATAACACAATTTACAATCAGATTTGAAATGCTGAGAAGATTCACAAAATGTAAAAAGAATAGTAGTACATTATTGGATTCGTCATTGAGAATAGTGTTTAACTGCGTAAGAAATAATTTCACTTTATTACAAATTTAACAAAGATTTAAGGGAACTACTGCGCCATTCTTCTCAGTTCCTCTACACACCCACACACATACACACACACACATATCTGTATACTGTATATATCTTAATTCCTTTAATAAAGTGTAAGATTAATCATAATATCAAACCTAAATATTAAATATTTAAATTTGATTATTAACTTTACGGCATAGAAGGAGTCAAAATATTTCAATATTAAGTTTGTATTTATTAAAAACACAAAAAAACAATGTAAGAAAATAATTCCTCTAATAAATATCTACTAGCTGACCCGTGCGAATATTTCGCAAGTTCGGAGTAGGCCTACATTTACTTGATTTAACACGTTGATTTAATTCTGTTAATTAAGTTTATTTATTTACATTGGTTTATAAATAACAGTTTCCCTATACAATCTTACAGTGTAAACAATCTAACTAACAGCTGTCGTGCTAGTCAAACAGATGGTTAATAGATGGCGCCTTTCATTAGGAACATACAAAGTATAATATAAAAGTTTTTTTAATCAATTTCTGTTATTAAAACATGAATTTGAAGCTGTTTGTCTATTTTTCCGGTGTGAAGCATTCGCATTCTAACTTAGGCATACTTAAATCCCACTTAATTAAAGTACCGTATATTTAGTATCGTATAGTGCGTTACCAACTTACAGAAGGTAAACAACAACACATAGGTGTATCTACAATGCTGTTCATAACCACGCTTACAATTAATTAAAAATAGCAATGTAGTGGCATAACGGCAGATCTCCAGCTGGGTATTGTTATCATCAGTGTTTCCAACGCCAAGAAAATATCCCTACAACTTACTTGATCTTACATCACTGTTACTTTCGGATTCTGTACTTCTTTTTTTTATATATAATTGTATTTTGTATATTTTTCCGGTGTAGCGGTTGAGGATAGCTTTAAAATGATGCCTCATTCATTTAATTTGATGATGTATTAAGGAAGTTGGCCTTGAGAAATAATATATGTGATTGGCAATTTTTACCAATTTTTAAATTTGGAGGAAAGCAGCTGATTGGTTAATAATACAGCTGATCATCAATAAAACATGTGTTCTTTTCGCTTGCTAGTTTAGTGTTAATCTTATGGGAAATAAGAAATAAGCAACGTTTTGTTTAACAAAAATAATAATTTGTTATCTGAACAAAACTATTAATTGCTCACT
>JAGFPH010000003.1:61062-82586 GCA_018207615.1 Philaenus spumarius
AATAAACGCCAATAATCAATACTTATAAATGTATACTTTGGATAATTAATTGTATATTTAATGCCAAGTCAATAGGCATACTAGACTACTAAAAGTAAAAGTTTGAAAATGCTCATTTGTGATTTAGTACAGTTAGTAAACGTAACTCAATTTTAATTTTCGTCAACAATTTTCAGAAAAAACCACAAACATAACTATTACTTTCTCACTATACTATAGTATAGAGAAAGTATAGTGATCACAAAAAAAATCGATGTTGAGATTTTTGTGGAAATATTTGTTTTGGGACCCCCTGAGTCCAAAAAAGTGGTTTTTACAAAATGTCTGTATGTCTGTATGTCTGTATGTCTGTATGTCTGTATGTCTGTATGTCTGTATGTATGTCTGTATGTAGACAAAGCTAGAGAGAAAACTATTCGATCGATTTCAACCAAATTTGCACCAGACATGTCCAGTACGCCTGTATAGATGCACGAAAAAGGGTTTTGAACAATTTTGTAAAAAACCCCCTTTTTGGCCAAAAAACCCCCAAAAAATCAGTTATTATTTTTTTATAAAAAAACTCTCCTACCCAACCCTACAAGTCACAGTGAATCTGTTTAGTAATTTAAATGTATTTGTGAAAAAGTATGTGCAAGTTCCTGGTACCGTTTATTTTGAATAGAAGTTTGTATTAATTGAATAAATTCAACACAATACAAGGTACTTCATAAAGTTACACTTTCATAAAGTATGATAATTATGAAATTATATAATAGACTTGTAATGTCAGTCCAACTGCCAATCTACACTTAACATTGATGTAAATCTTGAACTTAATCTACACTTTCATTACCAATACGGAGGCAAAATATGATTATAAAGATGTTATCTTAGTGTGGTGTTGAACTCTGTGATTTGAATTGTGTCTTTTCCGAGTTCTCATGCAGTGGAATTTGATAAGGTTGTTTGTTTTCTGACATCTGTCCACTTCGATATAACTAGCAATCATCAAAAAGAAGAAAAATGTTAATAATTTCATCTATTTAATTTTATTTTCCAAAATATTGAGAGAGATGTTTTGGAGTGGATTTGGGGTTTTGTGAAAAGATACATAGTTAAATATGTTTTAAGGATTTATCCGCCCAGTTAAAATTAGAGGTTGATCATAAATTACTTCACTCAAAAAATTAGGGACCACATTATAACCTAATGTACTTTATAATGTACTAATTATATTATATAGTACTAGAACAATAAACCTAAATTTATCTTTTTTATAAAACTTAGCTGGGTTTTCAAAATTTTAAAAATATTTTAAAAATTTATATATTTTAAAATTTAAATTTGTTGGGAAACACATATAATACTACGTACAAATTTCATGCCTGTACGAATTGTAGTTTCGGAGATGTCGTCATAAGTGATGTATTACATGCGGTTTACTGAGTACAACATTTACGTTTAATTAATTTGATTGTAAACTTAATGTAAAATTACAAACAATTAATGGCATATCATAAAATCAGTAAAACTTTAGCATTTTAATTAAAATATTGTAGTAGGCCTACATTTCATTACTAGCATTATAATACCCAATTTGGGCTTTTATGCAAAATCCATGCTGGTATGAGTTTCCTGAATATTATATCGAGAAAGCACTGAAAAGTACTTTTGGGTGAGTTATGAACAATTCTTTTCATCATACTGTAAAATAAAAAAAAAAATCAATAAGTATTATAAAGTTTAGGGTCTATTTCTAACATTTTTGTACTACTTTATTGCTAGCAACTTAGCCCACATAGATCACAGCTTCACTTGGAAAAATGGGTTCAAACATAAAATAGATGATAATGTAGTATAGGTTGATAATAAGAAAAAAACTCATCCATGTGAAAATAGAAAGCAAAGTTGATATCTGTCCCAAAAATATAAATAGCTTATTTATTGTTTAATAGTTTTAGATTAGCGTACCGAAAACATTTTAGAGCTCCTGCTGATCTTAAGGGACGCGATTTAGAAATAGCTGATTTTGGTGTAATACGATGAAAACAAGAAAAGTTATGTAACGATCGTTATTTTGATGAAATGAGCTAATAGTAAAATTACAGAAAGGGACTGAAACAAACTGAACAAGGATGTATTTGGTTGAAGCTAGTCCATTCATTCAAAGGAAGAAAGAGCGAAAGAGGTAATAGCGCCAAAAATAATGATACCGATAAGGGAATAAAATTGCTAGTATTGTTTGTATGACTTCACTGATAAACAAATGCGATAATTTTATGGCACATGGCAGAACTTCCCGTTCGAACCCCTTATAGACGTCTGTTTGCCATTTAGTTTGATAACGAGAGTTGATAGTAATTTCGATTTGTCGTGTTATATTTTGTATACACAAATGGTAGAAAATGTACGAAACAACAATTACAAAAATAAAATAGAGCTCAATATTGATCATGTCGAGTTGGAATGTTAAAAGCAATGCAACCACGCTAAGGAGGCTTTTCTACAGCTGTGTTACTATTTAATTTAATCTTGATTGACATTTAAGTGACCTGTGTTTAGTTTTGCTTTTATTCATTTCAGTATGGGTATACTTAAATTATTTTTTATTTATTTTTATTTTCATGATTTACGTATACAATAACTTGTAATTTTATTCACCAAAATTTTACTCAGATGAAAATTGGTACAACAATTAGTAAGTCTGAAATTTGAAACTGAAACGATTAATTAATTAATTTACGAAGCATTTTTATAACAATATTTATGTGTGATCTAGCTAACTAAATTCAACATTCGTGCGTATAAACTATGTTTCAACTTCGTTCTCTGCTAACGTTAAAGATTAGGCTACAAGTTATCAAAACATATGATCCGTAATTTATCATGATGATGCGCCTACTAACCTGTGAAACAAATTAGTTGCGGCATTCTAAAATCATATTTCCAACAGCCCTCGTATGTTATTAATGTCCACACAGTTTAGACCGCAACAAAAGCTTTACATCCGTCAAAACTTTGAAACGTTCAAAACCAGATTTAAGATAAACGATCGAAACCACACGTTGTCTGACAGTTCGCCGATATTATCTGATACACAGTGATCTGAATACTGAATGTAAATTATACGTCAAACCTGTATGAACATAATATTAGTTATTTAAGAAGGTATTCTTGATTACACATTGCGTTAGATCGAGATAAAGATACACGGTACCTTCTTCAATGTTTTCGGACGATGTCGCTTACACTAATCGTCTGCGTATTGGTTGTTATTCTCTTCTACAATATTGTTGTTAGTATAGTGACATGTGTAAGTTAGCCAGAGTTAAGTTTTCCATTTAATAATACAAAATTGCCGTGTTTAAAACTCTTGGAAATTAAAAAAATTTCAGACGCATTAATAATATTTTTTTCAAAATGTAATTTTTTAAGGTGTAATATTATTGTACTCTTGAGTATTAATAGTCGGACTCTATGATGTGCTTGGTAATTTTTGAATCCGCTTTTGTTGTTAGTAGTGCTTTACAAACCCATCAAAATTTTCAGAGTTTACTAGAAAAATAAATGTATATACTTTAAAAAAGAATTTTAAAGGCAAGTGATTATCATGAGTTGTAGTATAGTGATTGTCAAAAGTATGTAGAAACATCTTTCTCGAAAAGGTTTAAACGGTAAAACAAAATTCATGTCTGACATAACCCTAATATTCTTTGCACTTCACATCTAAATGTTTTTACAAATAAGGAAAACAAAGAAAAATCTGTTGTTAATGTTTTCATGTTTAACAATTGTATGAATTTAGATGTGGCGTGCTAATTTTGTAAATCAACAACTACAGTAAGGACTCAATTTTGTTAGCAATAAAATATCTCTTTCAAAGTTGACTGCTTTTTTTAGATCTTTGACGTTTAAACTTATCAAATGTAAAACAAAATATTTCTTGTAAATGTTTGGCAAAGTTTCTGGTTTCGACATATTTAACTTTAATAATTATCAAATGCGAAAAATCTTTGATTCTTGTAAATTTGACTTGTAAAAAAATGTCTTGTAAATTGTAAATTTAACTGGTTTCAAGTTATTTGACGTTAAAATTGAAAATCTTTGTTCCTTGTTAATGTTTTGAATGGTCAAGTGGTTTGAGGTTATTTTCCTTTAATAATTATGCTTTATTTTGTATGTTTCATGTTATTTAATTTAGTCATGTGTGTATATTTAGTACTATTTTTATTGTTGTTTTAGGGTTTTACTATTGTATGATTAAAGGATGATTATTGCTGTTGATGGGTTTAAGTAAATTTTTATTATTTGTACTTGTTTGAGCTTTGTTTGTTTATATTTTAATGACACTTCGTTGCAATAATTGTGTATTGATAAATAATGTTTAATTTTATTTGTTTGTTTTATTAAATTGAATTAATTGTATTCAGTGGGCTAGGACTAAGTTGTAATGTTGTTGCTATGCATCTTCATGTGTTTTTGCAATACATAAATGAAATGAAATGAAAATTGCCAAATTAAAAGTCAATATCTTATCTTCTTTGAAGATATAGTTTTTGGAGAGTATTCTGGAAAAATAGTTTTAAGTCTAATGTTGACATGAACCAATATTTATAAGCACTTATTTTGATATAAGAATCCTTATTGCCTTATTCACGTTATAAACCTAAGTTCCTTATTTCAGAACACTGTATATAAATATGTGTGAAATAGGTAGCGCTCAAAATAATATTACACTTCTTCTATTTACTTGTGTTTGGAGACAGATTTTTTCAATGTCTTCACTTTGTGCCCAGGGAATGGCATAACACACAGAAATGCCAACTTGAATAAACAGAATTCAACCTAAGTCAATCCAAATCTTCGCGAATTAAGTTGCTACCATAACTTTTTAGGTAACAACAACTCCTATTTTAGAAATTTTTATGTACATTTTCAGTACTGCTCTTTATATAAAACACATTTTAAAACCATTACTAAAACAGTATTGATGGCAAAATTAATGGTTCGTTGTTAACGGTGCTTGACTAAACAATGGTGGTATTATGAGGTAAATACTTTTGTTTGTCAATAGTTCAATTGGTTAAGATGTTTTTATTTAATTAATTTGCAATAAATCTCACTTTGAGTTAATGAAAGGATTGAAGCCAGACTCGGAACTACATAATACCAAATGCAGGTTATGATGAAATGAAGTTCCAGAGTTCAAGGTTTACTCTCGCAATGTACGCCACTGTCAAGTTTTATTCTGTAAGAACATAATATGTTATGTTGTATACGAGTATATACATAATAAAATCCAAAAAGTACATATTATTGAACAGTTTTTCTTATATTAATTATATCTATTTTAATATTTTAAACAGAAATAGTGTTTTTTCTTTAAAACTATGTTTATTAAATATAAATTTAGTGAAAGTTGTTCATATTACATGTAACTTTGATTAAATCTACAAGAAAGATTTTTTCACTTTCTTAAAACAACTTTTGTATAACCAAAATATGTTTTTTATATTCATAACTAAAAAATATATTAATAAAATAATCAGTTTTGTAGTCTTTTCCATAGATGGTAACATTTTCAGTTGAGAACCCAATTAATGTAATCGTGCAGAACTCCATACTTGTTAATTGAAAACGACTTACGTGTGCTCAGCTGCTTTCCTTCTTTATTAGTATAATTGGCATAATGTAAAGACTTTATTATTAGTAAAAAGTATTTAAAAATATGTTCATTTGGTTTATAAATTTAACGACCTTTTTAATGACATCTTTTTTGGCGGTAAAACTTACTGTGATGGAAACTTACTTAACAGAATGGAAATTTTATTTACAAAGATCTTCAAATCTAAAGAGAAAGAAGGAAAGAAGTTTATTATTAATGTTATAGAATAATAACAGTATTATTAAATTTTGTTTCCATACTGACTTGAGGTTAAGATTTTTCTCCAAATCTATATACCATAACACATAAATTTGGATAAAGAGTCGAGTCTCTTAAACATTTTCTACTAAGATTAAATTATTGACAAAAAATTGGTTTTTATAACAAAATTATTTGATAATTTCCACTTCTGTAGTGTTTGGGGAATGTAGGATTTGAATCAAACTTTTGTTGGTTTAGCCTTGAACATAGTGAAAAGCAAATATGTTGAAGCAATATTATTTCGTATTATTTTTTACAAAAACAAATTATGCTGTTTTCAAAGGAAACACATTAAATTTCCTCAATATCGTTTCCAACCATTTTAAATATTTTTGTTAACTAAAATATAGTTTCTAAAAGCTAGAAGCACAAATATAATTTTGTCGCATTGAGACATCGAATATAAACTAAAGTAGTTTGCCTAAAATTTATCTGATTTTTCTTTTACATTAATTTATCTCACTTAATTATAACCGCTCGTAGATTTTAGTGTGCTGATTATATAAGACAGTAATAACTTACAGCAGGCAGTCACGACAGGCCTACAAGGAAGTAACAATATCCGCAGGCCTGTTCTTTACAACTACCAAACAAATTTGATCGATTGCGTCACACTCTAGTGATAAGCGATCAAACTATTAAACAATAATAACACTTAATTAATTCCATGAGGTGAACCACGTGTCGAAACCGCGGTATGTTAATGTACAAATTAAACAGCTGGTCACCTGGAATATCTGATAACACTGACTGGGTGGGTCGAAACCCGTTCAGGAATTATTATGAAATACAGTTTGGCTTCAGTCTTAAAGTGGCTTTTAAGTTATCGAGTTGATTTTTCTGTTTTCTTGAATGTAAATTTAGTCAAAAGTATACAAATTAGATGCAGTCAATAAGTGGATACTTAAATTTCACACAAAGGTCACAGCACAAATCAATCTGTAAAAAAGTAAAGCCACTAGTCTTTAAATACTGTAACACATTTTATAATGAAATGTTCAATATAGTTTCTAATAATTTTAGTTTTGCTACGGTTAGTTTGTTTACAAGTTGTTGCATTTAATTATTCTTAGTGATTTTCGAGTGAGGGTCGACACTGATGCTTTTTCAGAAAACAAGACCAAGGCTGAAACTAATAAAAAAGTTCCGTAGGTTGTGATGTTATTTTATTGGTAAGCGTTAAGCAAAGGGGCTTTCTCGAAAACTAAACTTTGTTTTTGTTTAAAAGTGGTAGATAAAAACTGCTTCTGGCTTTTCCAATTTGTAATTAAATATTTACCTGGAGAGTTAAATTGAAACGTACTTTTAAATAAAACTTAATTAATAATTAATTTATTCATTGATATGGTTATTTTTACAAGTTTTTTTTCAGTTGCTGAACTAGGCTTTTTTGTAGTTCCTTGAAATAGACTCCAGACATTGCGTGGCAAATACGATTCAAAATTTAACTTTCTCTCGGAATTGCCTAGGCTCAGGATTGTAAGTTGTTATCTGGCGTTGAATATTTCCATTGCAGTCTAACATATTTTATGTAAACAATTTCAAATCGAACCTATTCAAATTGATCCTGTTTTTCTTAGACATTGTAAAATATTGTAGATATTGTGGTTGTTGTTTTTTTATTTTAAAAGTCAATATATGAAAATTTGGGTGAAAACACAAAACACTTTACCTTAACACAATAAATTTTAACCTTATTAAGTACTAACTCCTATATTATTTTGAATCATTGCATAACTTACTAAAATTTCTAAATATATAGAATAAAATGTACAAAAAATTAGTATAAATACGTTTTTTTAATATTAACTTTATACTTTATTAACCAAAAAAAGATGAATTTCGGGATGCTCGTATATTGTCGTGGGAACAAGTTAACACATAACAGTATGTTTAATTAGGCTTGTTCGATTAGGCTTGTTAAACTTGGTTTTAAAAACACGTTTGACACATCATTTTTATGATCGTCACATAATTTTAGTATTTTTATCTGTGTAGTAAATAAGGATCTACAAGGCAATCGTCTAAGAAATATTTCAACCTTGGACACCTTATAAAACGGTTTAATATTTTACAACTTTGAAGCATGAGAACTCATCTTCAAAGAACTGATCTTCATTTTATAACTATTCATATTATAAAAAATTAACCTAGTTGAATACATACCACTGAATTAATTTTTTTTAACACGCTTATATTTTATTATTTAATATTTTTCTGCTAAAAGGTTCTTTTTACTAGTTTTGTTTTCCGTTTTAGTTGTCGCTGTTAAATTCTTCTTTGGATGAAATCCATTCTATATGTACTTTATTTCACTTCGCATTCTAAAGCTCAAGTTCTTATCATCTGAACCATTGAGAAAATAATAAATAAATTCTGTCAAGTCTGTGCTAAATCATAGAAATTTTAAGTAATATGTAGATAATGAAATACAAAATTACGCACGACAATAGAAAAACAAATAGCTTTAACAGTCTATGTCATAAGTATTAAACTGGGATTTTTCTCACATTACGGTTGTGATGGTAGCAATAGTAATTTTATTTTTATTAGTACCGGTATTTCATTTATTTTAGTATTTTTTGTTTACAACCTGCAACTAAGTATAGGAAAAAAAATACGTGTAATCGATTGGAAAATAGTCATTCTTAAAAAAAAAATCGTCTACAATTTTGTTCATAACTTTAACAAGTTTGAACATTCTTTGCGGGAAATTATGTACTATCCGAGACGTTTACGTCAAATTTGAAAGATTTGCAAACTTTTATAACAAACAAAACGGGTTTCCCTCTTTTTGTACTTTTTGGGATAATAATTTAAAGCTCAAATCGGGATAAATAGGAGTTTGAAACTTTTTTGATAAATATGAGAAGTAAAAGTGCTAAAGTGCTACACACCACAGCATAAAGATACCGTTTATACAGAGTTTTCCCGAACTCTTTGGGGTTTTGTAGATTTGTTCCTGGGATCGAGACAAACATATTTCACAATATAAACATGTGTCTACGGTGATTACTTTTCGTCTATCTGTCTGTCTGTATGTGTTTTTTACCAACTAATTGATATCTAGAGAACTGTTTGACCAATTGAGTTCAAACTTGACATGAAGTTATACCTAACAATTATCTACTTTAAGTAAAATAGAATATTATATCCAATCATCCGTTTCAAAATGGCAACTGTTTGAAAATGACAAACCTGAATTACTAAAAACGTACATATTAACAAAAATTGTCATGATACCTTTTTTGTAGCCCTTTTAATACCCTATCGGACGGTAAAACTGTCAAAACAATCGGATGAATAATAATACGTACGCAACCACAATATTTGTGTGTATGCTGTGTTGGTTACTTGTAAAATGCTGGGTTGAACAAACCAATTATTACACATAACTTAACTATTAGCTTTCATCTGATTGTTTTAACAGTTACACTATCCGAAACAGAATAAAAACAGCTACAAAAAAAGAAGATGACATGACATTTTTGGTTTTGGGTAATTCAGGTTTGTCATTTTCAAACAGTCGCCATTTTGAAACGGATCATTGGATATAACAGTTTATTTTATTTAAAATAGATCATTGTTAGGTTAAACGTTATATCTAGTTTGAACTTAATCGGTCAAACCGTTCTATAAATAAAAATTATTTAGTGAGAATAATAAAACGGCGGCCATGGGGAAAACAAAGCGTTTCCGGACACATGTCTAATTGATTTTTCTCAATCTTAATGTGCTGAATCATGTCCTAGAATTTCGCAGGTTATTACGAAACATCCTGAATATACATAAATATCTTAGTAAAAGGACGCAAAACACCGAAATACTGTGGTTACGTATACTGTTATTATCTTTAACTTAACTATTATCCTTCATCCTATTGTTTTGGTAGTTACACCATTTGATAGGGAATTAAAAGGTCTACAAAAATTGTATTTTTGAAATTGTAGTTCAAATGTACGGTTTTTAGGTAATTTAGGTTTGAAATTTTCAAATAGTCGCCATTTTGAAACGCATGATATAATCGCTTATTTTACTTAAAATATACCCTAACATTGTTAGGTATTTAACTTCATGTTAAGTTTGAACTCAATCTGTCAAACCGTTCTCTAGATATAAATTATTTTGTAAAAAACACTTAGAAACAGACAGACGAAAATGTACGCATAATGTTTATATTGTGAAATATATTTGTCTCGATCCCAGGAACAAATCCACAAAATGGGACCAGAGAGTTCGGGAACACTCTGTATATAAACAAAATACCGATCGAAAAAGTTTACTCTAAGCCAGACCGTTTGGCTTTGATCCAGTAATGGCATAAACATAGAGCACATAAGCCACGGTTACACAGAATTGTAAGTACTGTACGCGTTTGCAGGATCGGTTAAATGTCACATGAAAAGTCAAAGGTAGGCCTACTTAGATATTAATGATTCCAGTGTATATGTTTATACATAGGTATCTTATTTCCTCTACACCTTCGAAGCCGTACACCTGAATGCAAACGTAAAACAAATGTTGAGAAACCACTTTTGTTTTCTATTTAATTTATATTAATTTAACATTATTGTGGCAAGATTTTTTAAATGTGTATTTTAATAGTCAATGGTTGTATTAACGGTGAATTTTAACCCTCAGCTTGATCTGGTTAAGACATAAATACTATTTATAAAATGGCATAACTGCCATTTTGTAAAGTACAACCACTTTGTAAATTCCAAGTACACTATTCATAAAATATTGATTAATTGTGTTACTTAATAAGTCTGTTATAACTGTAGGGATAAATAAATAAAACACAAATTGAACGAGAATCGTATTTAATGGCAAATCTATATATAATTAATTAGTCAGCTGTTGCGAGAAAGTTATTTATTGGCTATTCCGAAAATCGTTAACTGTGCAGAAAATTTATAATAAAAATTAAAATATTTCTACAACTACAAGGCTGCTAAAACCAAAATTCGGCTAGAAATCTAATAAATGATTGTAAAAGAAGGATGTTCAAATCTATTTACCAGGTTGCAAAAAATGTGGTTATTAACGATTTCAAAATTATGACTAACAATTTTTTATTTTTTCAATAACTCGGTTTTAGGAAATAAAGTATGTTTATTTTTAAAACGGAAATATGTTTCTTTGTAAAGATTTTTAAAGCCTGCCATTTACCAAAAAAATTGTTTTTATACATTTTAAAAATTATATAAAATATGGATGTGCTAAATCTCAATATTGAATCTACTTCCAAAATTTCATTGTTATTTGTAAAAATATAAAATAGCGGGTTGTCTGCCTATGAAGTGTTTTTGACCTGCTTGTTTAATCTGAGCAAAATTAATGATCTAATATGAATAACAAAAAATAGAAATCAAATTAATTTACATTAATTAATAATGGGACGGAATAGCTTAGTCGGTTTGATTTAATTCTTAACTGTTGGTGTTTTTGTATTAACAAACATTGGCTTGAGAATATCGCGTTGCAATTACTCTCGGTACCGGTGTTGCACTGTTTTCACTTTCTCTTCAAAATAAGGTTTACCGTAACCCAACTAATGCAATCATTTTTCGACGTTGTTGTAAGTGTTAAAACTTTATTTTCTAAATATTTATTTTTAAACTCGAAAAGCTAAGAGCTGAAACAGTTGTATAGTTAATTTTACAAATAATTCTCATCCTTTAACAGTTTGGGTGTAGAAACTCGACTGGCCTGACAAAGGTTGGATTAACCAAACTTTTAACTTATCCTAATACAGATCTGCCTCCGTTTTACAGGTACAAAGCTCATTTTACCGTTTCCCTTTTTTTCACTTTTCCTTAACATTATCTATAACTTAACAGTTAGCCTAATGCAGATGTGTGAGGAGTAGCGTAGTTCATGCAAACCGCCGCCAGTAACTGCGTTCGAGGTTCCAACAGTAGCAAACTTGAACAACCACTCTACTGACCACTGCACTACGCCGATCTTGTCACCTGGTAGCATTGTTTCAATATCAGTAAAGGTTCCATAAACATCAGACAAATATTTTTGAGTTAACCTTACTGTTAATTGTTTATTCAAACAATCAAATAAACACATAAACTGGCACAACAATTTTTCCTCTTTATAATATAGCAAGGATTTAATGTGTAATCCGATCAGGAATTAGAAAATTAATAAATATCATGTGTTTTTATTTGCGTTTATTTGCTGTATTACTACTTACATCATTATGTAAATTTGTCTTTTTATAGTCGCATCTGTAATTATTTTAGGAAATTGTAATTAAATGGGTACTTATTGAGACTGTCTGTATGTTTCTTCAAAACTACCAAAAGAACAGACTAAACAACTGCGAAGTCTAGAAGGAAGTGATATAAAACAGGTTGTGTAGATGACGTAGTCCTACACCCACTGACCGACGCCTACTATTTACAGACAAATAATACTCTCATTGAAGTATTACCACTGTTCACGTGGAGATATGGAAAGGCTATTTATTGTTCTTGTCATATTCATTTCCCTGCTTATACTTTCCCGTAGGATTAAATTAAACTTGATTTGTACTGTTTATTACTTCAGGATAAAGTACTTTTAGTATTTGTAAACTTGTTTTAGTTATATTTGTACAGAACACAGATTAATCTGGTATCTATCTATCAGAGATTTTAAATGGTTATTCTAATATTATTAATAGTGTATTTGTTTCTACTATTGTAATTATTTAATTAATTATAAAACACGGAAACATTCAAAGTCTATTCGACAGCCAAATCCTCATTTTACCAACAGAGTTATCGTCACTTCCAACACGATAGAAAAGTATGGTTGTGAACCAAATATGTTTTTCGAAAAAGAAGACAACTTTTAAACAAATGTCAACAATATTTATTTGAGCCCTTTGGTTTTTTTAAAATATTACATTATTGCTATTTTCATGAGGAATATAACTAAAATATCTCGTCCTTGGTTTTGTAAAATGTCTAAACAATGAAATAACAACAAAAAAAAACTTAACAATTAGCAGAAAGTGTGATAAATAAGTGGAACCAAATTTTGTTTAAATATTAACATTACCAAATTTTCTTATAAATACGTCTAGAAAAAAAGAACCGATATAGTCTTTGAAAAACCTTATATTACTATAGTAGGCATGTCCCACTTACTGTAAGCCTGCACACAGTATAGACATACAATCAAAAGAAAACAAAAACATAAAGACATAAAAATGAAGAAACAAATTGCTGGAAAGAAAAAAATACATATAAGTTAACTTAATAAACTAAAAATGTTTAAATTAGTAATATAACATATTTACCTTATTTGTGTTTTCACTATTATAATTTACTTAACTTTAAAAAGTTTTGGTGAACTAGAAAATAATTTTACGTCAGCTATAATAAAACTGAAACAGAACGAGTAGAAAGTCCGTACTGCCAACAGAAATTTTACCAAATTATATTAATAAAAATGCATCTACACTTGATAACCATGGTTGAATAAATCACTTGATTTGATAACCATGGCTTGAATAAATTATACAAGGATGGTGGATAGAATTGAAAGCAACGACGGCTTCCAAGTACAAGTCAGTATTTTCATGTAAAGCCTGAATGTAAAACGCGTTTTGCCTACCTTTTTCTCAAAAGTTTGGATTTGTCATATTTTGTCTGTAAAGCGCCTATAACACAAACTGTTTATTTCAAAATTTTAGCCGCTGTACTTTTGAAAGTAAAGGAAAGATGGGATATTTAGCAACATTTTAGAAAATAAATATCTCATAGAAAAACTAGAAATTACATAATTTTTTAAAATTCTTTTTATACATAAGTTAGGCCTTTACAAATAATAAATTGCATGACAGTACGATGTAATATTTGAGGAAATTAAACTTTGTTGGTCTCCCAAAATTATTAGTAAAGCATTTGTGTAGTTCTGATTATTAGAATAAATGGAGGTTAAAATGAAATGCTTTACAACTAAGTCACATTGCATTGTGACAGACTAATTGGCAGTCAACAGAGAGATCCTCTAAGAGTTAGAATTTTTCTTTTAACTTCCCAGGCTCTAAAAATGAAAAGTATAATTTGTTAAAAAAATATGAAAATGAAAGTATAATCTCTAAAAATGAAAGTATAAAAATATTAAAAAACTTTCTATTGATAAAGTTACAATAGCTAAACAAAATATTTGTCCTAAAATATTAATGATACTAAACATTATTTTTTTAAACTTTATTTTTACATCAATGAATGTTATTCCTCAAGAATATTTATATTACGTAGTCGACAATATGGTTACAAATTACAAAGCTTTCAAAGGACAATCTAGGTCCACGTATTTAATGACCTATTTTCCTGTCAAACAAACTAATATTCGACACTGTAATTAACAGGCAAAGAAAGGCGCAAAGTCCATCCACATTAAATGAAGATAACAATAAGGTTGGTCAGTGCGAAATGTTCAGTAGTATGCAGTGCATGTAACTCGAACTACCGTGTCTTGTGTTATTTGTTTATGCCTGTTAGTACTATACAAATGTTTCACCTTTATCAATTTGTTTATGTGTACAGTTTAAAGACCTAAACTATAGCCATCAGAAAAAGGTAAATATGCACTACAGTATATAATTTTTCATATGCAACATCTCCGTCATATTTCTGTCTGACATTTATAACTTTAGAACCGATGACAGGTTTTGTGATTGTGTTTATTATTCGGTACGTAATGTGGTTGATTTTTAATCTTTGCTTGAATAGAATTTGTTTCCATATTTTCCTCTTGAACTACTGAATTAAATAATACTTTATAACAAAAAGAGTAGTGAAGTGTTTATGATATAAACACGCCTGATGTTGAGGAGAAACCGCTGTAGCAACAATAAAGAAGAAAACTTATTACTTATGACAAGCTAGTTAAACCGATTATAATTTGTTTCACAGTTTCGAATTTATAAACAAATCTGAAACGCTGACGTTAGATTATCGAATTTCCAATTAAATTTATATTTTTAGGATTTCAACCAACAATTTGGGAAATTGGTCTACTCAGGAAGGCGCTGAATAGCTGCCTATGTGTAAGGAATGTATTACTAGAATTTGTTTGCACCTAAGCGTTCAGCTTCGACTCACGCGTTCCCTCTTTGCGAGTTTCCACCTCGACCATGCGGCCTCGGGTTATGGAATGCTTCGCTTCGCTCGCAGCGTATAAACTCGGTCGTAGGCATCAGATCATAAGATACCCCCGGTAAAATCCCCCACGTGTACCGTGTACTTTTATGGTATTTTATGTTTTGATCAATTTTTGGGGGAACCAAGAGGTTGTGTAAAAAACAACATATGCAGAATAATATCCTACATTAATTTTTTTAAATACACACTTAAAAAAGTTTCAAAATAGTTGCTTCCGTTTGTTGGATTTTTTTGGCTAACGAACTCGTCCGAGCAACTCAACTTTGGTCCAAATCGGATTTAAAATGCAGCCGTTAGGGTGCGAACATATATATACGTATATTTACTCTTATTTTACTTTAATGACATTGCAAAACGTGTTCTGGTCACCATGAACGGTACTCATTTACTATTCCCGACTTTAGGTCTCACTATAAGGATCACAGCAATAGCTCACCTTTCCTATGTAATTCGCTAATAACATCAAAACGTTTCTGTGCTTTGGCATTTACTTATGCCAACTGATCTGGTAAGTAATCGTAATCAATTTTAATAGTAATGTACTTATGAACAGGGATCAATTTAAAGACAACACATATAAAGATATTATTTAAGTGTAGTGTGTAGTATTACACACACAACTGCAAATATGTAAAAACATTGATTTAAAACACTTTCCGTGCTGAGCGATTTTTTAAAACGAAAACACTTAGGTACAGTTATTGTTGATAACTTTTGACAAACAACACTTGTAAAAAACTAACGATCAAAGATAAAAATATTTGTATACAAATGAATAACAAATTTTACTTGAATGTTGCTGTTTGTTCTTTCTTTTTTCTTGACATTTTACTTAGAATTTTTGTTTCTGGGTAATGACGACGGGGAAGCAGTTTTTAGAGAAAGTAAACCGAACCCAGTACTTCCAACAGTTATCGAGCGTGCTTAACCACTGCACCTCCTTCAGTACTCTTTTGTACCTAGTATTTTGATTTTTCAGAAAATCGATAATGTATTACAACGAAACATAGAATGTTTAAACAAATATGAACTAACATTGAACTGCACAGTGTCTTTATAAACGCTCTTCTAATCTATTCTTTTAGTGTGACGGCTACCATAATAATTATTATTTAAAGTTGAAATTTCTAATTTTGTGTAAAGTTTACATACATAAAACTATTTGATAAATTTGCATTTACTATCTTTGTATAGGAATATAAAAGATATGGCATCAAGTTTGCGGGGGATTATACTAAAATGTATACAGAGATTTAAATAAAATGTTGGCACAAAAGTTTTAAAATAGTTATCCCATTTAAAAAACGTAGTTCAGCTGATTTTCAGCGTTGGTACAGTATTTACTCCAACTAAACTTGCATGTAAGCTATTTTTAATGAACAATCAATTAGTTTATGATTTTATTCTTTTTAATAATGCATCCTCAAATTCGAAACTCATTTGTTTATGAGTCATTTGTAAACTCAAAAGTTTTATTTATACTTTTAATATTACTAAACTTCTTAGCCTTGAGGTTATGATTAATCCTAAACCTTAACTTTTTAATGTTATTTTTTTACGTAAACGGTGTAGCAATATATGTGTGCGGGAAGGAAGGGGTGGCATGCGAAGCACGCTAGGGTGTCTCTAGTTAGCACATGTACAGGGTGATTCAGTAAAGCGTAGCGGGCTATGCAGATTCAGATTCTACATGCAAAAATAAGTCGAAAATGTAGAATAACATTTTTTCGATTTCGGCTTAGTTTAGCCGTAAGCTGCCATTTTGTTTTTTTACAAAAACTCACTGTAACTCTGGAAATAGATAAGATATCGACTTTAAATTTGGAATAAGCATTTTATATGTTACGATTAACCAGTGTACCAAACACAAAGAATTAATTTTTATAATTTTCAAAATGGCGGCCGTTACATATTTTTAACGTGGAATATCTTGAAAACCGTTAACTTTACAAAAAATGTACAAGAAACAAAATATTTTCCTTTTTTAACGACAGACAAAATGTTTTTTTTGTAGTTTCAGTAGCTCAAAGGATAACCGAGTTACCGACAAAAAACATAATTTCTTGGTAATCGTCTACAAGCGAATTACGGCTAAACTAAGCCGAAATCGAAAAAGTGTTATACTACATTTTCGACTTATTTTTTAATGTAGAATCTGTTAGCTCGCTAGAAAAATAACTACACAAATTGTTCAATTTTAAAAAATTGTGGTTTTAGGCTAATTAAACTTAACTTACAATTTAGTTCTTTAGTTATAGTTTTTGCTCCTTGTTTTGTGGTTCGGGTTTTCATTTAAATCAGTGTGATTTTGTCGCCACAGTGCTCTTTTATTTGGTTAATTATTTTTGCATGTAGAATCTGAATCTGCATAGCCCGCTACGCTTTACTGAATCACCCTGTATATTAGCCAATTCCGATAGCAGACACAAAAGCCTGTGCCACTCAGAAATTTAATTCGTTAAACATTTCTTCTAAATCGAAGAAAAAATTTGTTTAGTTTTTGACAACTAATTATTGAATTACAACCTTTATACAAAATAATATAATAGCATTACCTACCTAATAAGGGAAATCATTACAACTACTACTTTGTTGTTTTAAATACCATTTTGATAGCACGCCGCGGAACAAGCTGTACGTTGTTCCTAGGGTAAAATAGAAATGGTTAACCTAAACAACCATAATAATATATAGATACTAGCTGGCCCGACCCGGCTTTGCACGGATAGACAAATCAACCTGATACTAATAATTAGCCCAAGTGTTTTAGTTCATTGTAAAAAAAAAATGTTCATTGTAGGCCTAACCTAAAATTATATTTAGTTTTTGATCCAAATCAGTTGTTGATCAAAATCAGCTGTTTTAGCTTTTCATACGAACAGCTGTTTTTTGTGCCCATGATAAAATCAAAAGAAATCTTTCTTCTTCTTCCTTAAGATCGACCTTCCATAAGATTAACATTGAAACTTTGAGGGCCACTGGGGCGTAGCCCTTATCACTAAGGGGTATGAAAAATAGATGTTAGCCGATTCTCAGACCTACTCAATATACTCACAAAATTTCATGAGAATCGGTCAAGCCGTTTCGGAGGAGTACGGGAACGAACATTGTGACACGAGAATTTTATATATAAGAGATAAGCTCTTACTGTTTTTGTCGTTACTTACTGTTTGGCTATCTCTTGATTACCAACATTTTCTGCTTATTGTTTTTATTTAGCTTTAATGATTTATCCAGCGTAAGGTGTGCAAGGCACCTGATTATCGCGATTGTATCTTACTCGTTCACTGCCCAGTCCCGCTTTGAAGAAAAAAAAAAAACACGTTGAAATAGAGCGCTCATTATTTGTGAGGCAACGCTTAACACAACGGCAATAGTTGTAAAGAATTTAGAAAAGTAGTTTTTGAGTTAAATACATAAACATACTATAGTATTTTTCTCTTTACAATATAGTATACCACAATTGAATGAATACCGCATAAAAACACATAAACACTCCAATTAAATTTTAAATAGCATTTAGCAAAACGTAAAAACACAAAACGAACTTTATAACAATATAAAAATAAATTCTACAGTATAAACTGTAGCTTGTAAATAGGCTGGCAATTAAGTATTCTCCTTTCACCTTCGTCCATTAGACTTTGACTTATGATTCAAACAGATTATTGACTATTAAAACAGGAGAACTAGTCGGAAAACTTGTTAGGAGCTAAGTATTAAGTCCTTGACATTTCATGGCATCTTCTCAAGCTCTAGGCGAAAACGTGAAAAGCTTGTAGTTCTAATATAAGTTTTTATTCAAAGGAATAGAAAGTCTTGTACTAGAAACAATATTAATTGTATTTGGACTTCTCAAGGTTTACATATATTTTTTCCCATGCAGATTTCACGTAAATGTATGTAAAAAAAAATGTATCAATCTAATGGTAATAATTAAAAAGTGAAAACTAACTTAATCTTTGAAGTTATAATAGGTAGTGAAAGTATCTTAGGTTTCAACAGCCAGGGAGCTACAACCTAGACCTACAGACTCAGTTGTTTTCCAATGTGAAAGCCTACTACTTCAACTAACAAAAGAAAATTTAACATTACTATAAACATTAGTAATACAGCATTTGGTAGAGTTTGTAAGGCTAACTCCAACATGACACGGTTAGGGCATTCATTTGTTCGAGTCCAGCTATTTACACCCACTTTTCTATGTATTATACGTTATTCGTCCATCATTATCGCTGTGGTCACAAAATGAGGACTTTAAAGATACACAACAATATTAATATTATCATCTTGGGAGATGATCTAGTAAATGCCGACCTAAATAGGGAAGTGCAGGGTAGTTGTAAATGCGTAACTAGAAACACCAGGTTTTGACACTACTAAATTGTTATGACTTGTGTTACAGCCAAAACTTAGGAATAACATTCCAAGTAGAAGGGTCGGCCCAATGTTTTAAAGTTAGGTAATATATTTTCAGAGTCATCCCTCAAGATATCTGGTTGTACCCATATTAATAGCACGAGAAAATACAGTATACTTCTTGGAAATTCACACCAAACTTACTTTTCGTATCACAGTTGTATTACTTATATAATTGAGATGCGATGAAGCATGTAGTTTTTGTTCCCTTTATTTTGAGCCAACTGGTCAATATAAGGAATTCTTAATACTTTGTACATGTGGAGCTAATAATCGGGTAAACCTTTTCTTAAATACAGCCCCAAACAAATAACACACATTTACTCAAAGAGGAGAAATTAACACAATTAAACACTAAATTAAAATTGATCAGTGTTATTGATGCAAAAACTGTTCCTGAGCGCAACGTGCTACTTTTTTTCGAGATTTTTACATTAGAGGCAAGTAAGTTTACTAACAGTAAAATGTCTAACACTTTAAATGAACCTTAATCAAAAACCAATAAATTAATAACACACAAGTACTATAATTACTGTAATTAGTACTATAATCAGTACTATAAGTACTGTAATTAATAACATAAAAAATAACAATAAGGACAAACAAAAATACATCTTGGGAAAAGAACATTATAGGTATGTTGAGTACTTCCTTTTTTTAAGACAAAAAGTATTGACGGGCTGTTATCCCCAGAAATCAGAAACAGACAGTCTGAACCGGCGACCTTGAGCTTTGGAGTCAGGTACGCTACTCCTCAGCTATAGGCTAAGTCCTTCCTCCTAAAAGCAGAAAAAAGACTAAAACAGGCTATACTTTGTTTTGTAATTGTGTTCAGTAGGCCTACATCAATTCAACATACAACTACATAAGTTCTTTTGTCAAACATTCTAATTGTTAATAATTTAAAAAACCTCTGGCTGTCGGACATTTCGTCGTTAATAAATTTTGAAATATGTTTAGTTAGAAATATAAACAAGATTTTAGAATGTGCTATTTTTAAATTAAGAAAGTTATTAGTCATTTTACATACAAGAAATAAAAATATTGAACTTTGTATTGCAATTGAAAGTGTATTATTTAATTATTTGTCGTTTCTTAACATCAGTGCTTCATTCAACCTACACTTTTATATTTGAAGTGTTTTACTTCTAATTGTTACAATACTCAAAGTACATAATTCTCATATGTATTTTTAGTTAGTAACAATTTTAGCTGATTAATTCCACAATTAATATTAAATTATTTATCGAAATAAAAAACAATAAGAACGAGATATTAAGTAAAAACAATAAGGGGTGAGAACTAATTAACATATGTATATAATTTTGGAAAGAGGCGAAAGACAGTGTTCACACCTACTGTCCCTGCATGTCAACGTGTAGCCGAGTTCAAACTTAGATGTAATTAATGCAAAGTTGTGTCCTATTAACAGAAGACAAATACCTCGACACATTTCGTGGGCAGCTTTTTGGGACGTGTTACGCAATCTGAATAACTTTGAGTTCCATCCTGGAATTCATTAGAAGGTATTGAATCCTCACGACTAATGTTAATCAAAATGCTAAATGAAATAACTCGCAAAAATGGTTAGTTAATAGTAATGAACAATTAAAACTTAAATTGTTATAAATCTGAAAAATTATAGGTGTAACACCTTTTTAGGTTCGTGTAGCCTATTACGCAAATTTTAGTGGTTCATTAACACGTTTTGTAGGGAGATCAGTACCTACCTGTTTCACGATCGTATACTAAGATTTTTAAATCAAATTAACTTTAAAATGTTAGGGTCCTTAAAGCTTAAAACATTTTTAGACTATAATCGTAGTTTGAAGTCGCATTTTTTTAGTGAAGAATTAATCGTAACTAAAAACTTAAAAATCATACATAAAGTTACTGAAATATAAAAGCCACATGTTATTAAGTAACATAAGGCATAAAAGTCAAATATTATTAAGTAACAGAAGGAATAAAAGACACATGTTATAAAGTAACAAAAGGAATAAAAGTCAAATGTTATAAAGTAA
>JAGFPH010000003.1:83792-99564 GCA_018207615.1 Philaenus spumarius
ACTATAAGACTCGTTGCTGCTTAATATAATTTAAACGATGAGCCATACTAAACAACTCGTTGCTGGCAAGTTTAATTTGAACGACAAGTCACACTATAAGACTCGTTGCTGCTTAACATAATTTAAACGACGAGCCATACTAAACGAATCGTTGCTGGCAAATATAATTTGAACGATAAGCCACGCTATAAGACTCGTTGCTGCCTAACATAATTTAACCCTTTATAGGACAGAGGTGATTTGAGTCTTTTTGCATTAACGCTTGGTGGTCAATTAACTAACCACCTCAAAAGTGCTCTGAGTGGGCAACTCATTTTTTTTCGAGACACAATTTTTTTCATAAAAACTATACTCCACATAATACCTTAAAGTGAAAACTGCAATTGTAGAATTTTTATCATACTTAGATAGTCTGACAAGGGGTGGTCAATAAACTAACCACTGACCGTTTTGGTTAACTATTATTGTGATTGGGTGGAGGTTAGTATATTGACCACTTATTTAGGTTTAAATAAAAAGTCATGTAGTGAACAGTAAATATCAAATTTATTTTTTCAATAGCAAGAATGTGCTTTAGTTACAGCATACATTTTTTGCAAAAAACAAAACTGAATAAAATAATTAATTTTATCTGTAGAGACAAGTAGGTAAACGTTAGTTAAAAAACCATTATAAGCCTGGTTATAATTTCAACAATGGTAAGAGACAGTTAAAAAATTAATAAATTCAATAATATTGTAAAGTAGAATTTCAGTGTATTAATTTGCTTTAAAATTTAAAAAAATAGTATAATATATTTTTTGTATTTAATATATTTGAAAAGTAATGCTATTTTTTAAAACTACACTAAAGTTTCGAAACAAGTAGGAAAACGTTAGTTAAAAAAACCATTATAAGCCTGGTTATAATTTCAACAATGGCAAGAGACAGTTAAAAAAAAATTCAATAAGATTGTAAAGTAGAATATAAATACTGTTTATACAATAACAGTATTTCAGTATTAATTTGCCTTCAAATTTAAAAAAATAGTATAATATGTATGTATGTAGAAATAAGCCAAATTTAAAAAAAGTGTAGGAATATTTTAAACAAAACTAGCCATTAAGGACAGGAATACAAATATTTTTCTCAGAGAAAGGTGCGAAACAGAAAGAGATCGTCAATAACATCTTTTCTGAAACATTTTAGACCTCCTAACCTATTTAGAATAAAGTAGTAATAGTTACTAATGATGCTTCAATAAATGGCATCCCTCAAAAAATTTTAATTATATTTTTTTTATTTTCAAAACATACTAATTTTAAGGTTAAGTAATGGTAAATTACAAAAATATTTTTCTTGTAATAAATAAAAGCAGTATATTACTTCTTTACACGAAATCTAATCACAAACTCTTATTTGTTTATGTACAAAATATTAAAATAGTCTGTTAACTTATCTTTCTTGAGATTATAAACCACTTTTAACAATTGTAATGAAAAATTGACTCTACAAGTCTTCCTGTGGGCAACGATCACTTAACTGACCACCTTTTCCTTTGTTTGGAGCCTGGAGCAACAACGTGCACGTTACAATGGAAATACAAATTCCCAGGCTTCTTATTGGTCCAAAGTGACATCAGACTCAATAAGGTTAAGTATCGCTTAACCATGCAAGCTATTTTGAACTTTTTGTTAAGTGGTTAGTTTATTGACCACCGTCCGTCAAGGAAAAATAACTGATTTATGTATTACCCACCCAGAGCAGTTTTGAAGTGGTTAGTTAATTGACCACTGACCTATAGAGGGTAACGACGAGCCATACTAAACGAATCGTCGCTGCCAAATATAATTTAAACTATGAGCAAACAGGTGATTAGTGTGACAACACTGAAAGTTTTCAATCGTCTTATCTATTAATTTTAAACGAATATGTAGCATTTTGTTACATCTGTGGACCAACATCTTGAGAAGGTGCCGCGACCTCTTAATCGTGTTTAGTCTAAGTTTAGTCGTCTTTGGTTTCGTGTTTGGTGTTTAAATCTTAGTTCTAAAAAAGAATTATTATGATATTATTCAGGTGTTTTAATTATGGACAGTTTATGTCTAAGGACAATTTAAATTACGTATTTCCCTCATTGTACCTATAGTGCTGGTGCTCAACCATTTAAATAATAAATAATTAAGGTCGTATATTAGCTTGAATCTTATGAACCGCACTTTATTCACGGAGGTGTAATTGGATATTGATTTATACGTAACTTATTCCAGCTTACATACAAAATTTAATAATTTTTTATTTAATTCATTTTAATTATATAATTATAGTATTTACTAATTTAAATACTTATTTGCATTATAGACTGCTTACATGCAACGTTGCACGTGGTAAATTATTGCCATCTAAGTGAGGTTAATTAATATGGAAGATCGTTATAACATTATAAACCACACCAAACTGTAATTTTATTTGACCTATTTAATAAAACATGTAAAAGGTAAACCTCATAATAAAATGTAATTCTTCAGCACAACTACGTACAACAGAGGCCATTAATAGTTCATTAATAAATTCATGAATACAAAACTGAAGTTGCATAAAACAACACAAAACATAAAGTTCAATAAAAATTGTATTGCCAGGAACATCATCCCGAAGTATGCGCACATTAAAATTAACTGCAACTCCAAATCGGCCGTAAAAACAAAAAACATGGCGGAACGTTTTTGGATTAAAAATGAAATTAAAAGTTTGTACATTAAGAAAGAAACATTAAATCTGATACTTTATAAAACTCATTTAGAGTTGGCCACATTATTACATAACACCCAACTTATCTTGTTAATGAGTGAAATTGATCGACAGTTGAAGCCTATTATTGCAAATAAAATCAGTATCTTAAATAAGAAGCTAAGCAATTTAACAGAAATAAAACAGAAACAAATGCCCGTACATTCATGCAAACATGTATTCTATCCCAGAGTCAAGAATTTAACAAAAACTGAATTCAACAAGCAAGAATTCAATCTATTACAAAAAGGTCTCAAACATAATATTTGTAGTAAACAGAATAATTGGAAGAATATCCTTATTGATACAGAGGCCACAATACAAACATTGCCTATAGATAAACAAAACTCAACTAGGATTCTGATCAACGACAAAATCAATACAGCTATCAGACAGTGTACGTCAAATAAACCTACTTGCCTAAACAAACACCATGAGCAGATTGTTGCGTCTTCCATCCGTAACAAAGCACAAGCTGATAATTTAATCATAACAAAAGCTGACAAAGGAAGTACTACTGTTATTATGGACAAACTTGAATACATAAACAAGACCATGAATTTCTTCACCCAAAACAATATAACTTTATTAAAATCCGACCCTACTAACGCTTTTAATCGACAAATAAATATGAATATCAACAAGTGTAAGCATTTGCTAGGCAAAGCGGACAAAATTTTCAACAAAATGATCAACCCTTACGCCCCTATTTTAACCGCTCTACCCAAAATACACAAACCAGACATCCCAATCCGACCACTAGTCAATTTTACAAGTGCTCCATCGTACAGATTATCGAAAACATTGGACAGAATAATTAGGAAGCATTTCAAATTTAAAAACAATTACAGTTTAAAAAACACACAGGATTTAGTTACCAAAATAAAAAACACAAATATAAAACCTGGATCCATATTTGTTTCGTTTGACATAACCAATTTGTACACTAACGTGCCTGTTAATGAAACAATCTGCATATTGGTAGAAAATTTGAAGCATAATAAAGTCATGTCTATTGAGAAAATAACAGAATTATCAGATTTATTAAAAGTCTGTTTATCCCAGAATTATTTTAAATTCAATAACCAGTATTATAGCCAAAACAATGGATTGGTTATGGGATGTCCATTGTCCAGCATAATGGCTGAAATTTTCTTAAACCATATCGAGAACAATGATATAATAACCCCAAAAAATAAACATTTAAAGAATATTATATATTATCATAGATATGTTGATGACATTATTGTTTTATACCAGGGTACGCCACGACAAATCCAGAATTTTTCTACATATTTAAACAACTTACACCCCTCTCTGAATTTCACCTCTGAAATGGAAACTAATAATAGCATTAATTACCTAGATCTTACAATAACCAGAGCAGATGGAAAACACCTTTTCAAAATATACAGGAAGCCGACTCACACTGATCATACTATCCACGCCTCGTCCAATCATCCAACATCACATAAGATGGCAGCTTACAATAGTTTCATCCACAGATTAAGAAACATTCCCATGACAGACGCAGACTTTCAGGAGGAACTTGACACTATTAAGCACATTGCCGCCAATAATGGTTACAACGTTACAATTGTAGACAAATTACTCAGGAAACAAAACACCAAACACAAAATTAAAGAATTAAATCCAGAAACGAAAGACAAATATGTGGTGTTTAATTATTACAAACCACTTGAATATATACTCGGAAATATCCTTAATAGACATGGCTACAAAGTTGCGTATAGAACCAAAAATAATTTGAAGGGACAATTAGTTAATAAAAGTAAATTAATTGACAAATTTGACAGCTCAGGAGTATACCAAATAACTTGTCGCGATTGTCCAAAAACGTATATAGGGCAAACTGGAAGATCCTTCAACAAAAGATTTAGAGAACACATCCCTTCGGCCAAACAAATAACAAACACCACCAGAATTGAGTCAAAATTCACCGAACATCTAATCCAGAACGACCATGGTTACTCCAACATAAACGATGCCCTTAAAATATTACATCGATGCAAAAAGGGGAAGTTGATGAACGCATTAGAGCAGTTCGAAATATATAAGAACTACAAAATAGATAGTAGCATACTATTGAATGAAAAACTACACTTCGAATCTAATGCGTTGTATGATACAGTATTGACAAAGATAGATATCTCATTACCCCTCCCATCGATTAATTCAGTACGCGCTCGGACATTATCGAGTACAGACGACTCATGAGTCACGTAAAAGTTAATACGGGCGTTTTAAGTGTTTGTACTTATTTATTGTGTGTGTTAAGTGTAACTATGTGTAAGTGTTTATGTATATGACGTGGGGAAACCTGAATATCTTGATAATGGCTGAATAGCCGAAACGGCCGTCGATAAGCGGCAAAACTAGAATATTGTTGACGGTAAGTCATATAACTAATAAATAAATTAATAGTTCATATAGTTTGATATAATATTACACAATACTAGGTCACCCTTTGTATGAATGAATGACCTTTATATCAGCGGCATAGAAGAACGCACAAACGAGAAACCAAAATACGTAACAGTTAAAGATAGTGAGAGTAAGTAAGCAGACAGGCTCAGTAATTGTGAGAGCCGATCGGCCTTGCAGACTCACCATATGTTCGCACCAGAGAGTCCTGTGGGCGTCCCATGAGGGATAAACTAAAAATATCCATTCCACATGTAACTTAGCACGGAGGCTATCACCCTGCTAAAACACCGTCTCGCTATCTCTTCTACAACTACCCTTACCAGTACCCTGTCCTACTTAGCCAAGGCCGTTGCTTTTGACCTGGTCATTGGACATAAAACCTCAAGCACAAGGCAAAATCATCGTAACATTTATGAAAAATAATTAAGCTATAATACATTTGCATTAACTTATACTGTTATGCTTTTCCCTACAGTCTGAAAAAAACCAAGAGCAATTTTCCTGATGCGATTCTAGGCATGGCCTTAACCCGTTTCTTCTTAGAGCGAACTAGATGCTATATGGTATTCACCATAAGATGAGCGATATCAAAATAATTTCTGCTATGATGTCATAGTAATAAAATGTATTTGCAGATACAGTTTGAATGAATCGATTGTTGAAAATTCATAACATCGTTTATCGATTGAGTGTTATGGCTTAAGTACTAAAGAGATATTTCTTGTACATAGTCAATAAATTACTATAAAATATTGACTAAAGGCTCTGTTGGATATCCTTCGTATTGTATATATTATAAATAAATTATAAATTCATTTTAGCATTGTACCAATTAATCTTAATGTTTAACATTCTTTTACAAATAGTTTCGCCAAGAAAAGGGATTTTATGAGAGTTCTTTTAGTAAACAATGTTTACAATCAAGTTCACTGCAAATTGATACATGATTTGATAAAAGATGTCGTCACTTTTTCATTTCGATTGCTCCACTTTCACTCCCGTATTCTCTAAATCAGTAGATTTTCCCGATCACGGGAAGTTACATTTATTTAAAAGTGTTGTTTAAATTATTAGTGCAGATAATGATATTCCAGTGTATAGTGGGTACTTAAATTTTTTTTATAAGTTTCATAAAGGTGTATGAAGAAGTAAAATATATCTGTAAATCAAATTTCAACATTGCATAAATAAGTTCTTCTTTGTAGCAACTTTCAAACCTTCAAAATGGCGTATTAGAAGAAATTAAACACCTGGAAATATAGATTACATGATTACAAAACTTATTTGATAACTCGTGAGAAGGGGAATCCTTTAAACATTTTTCTTAACAGGTTTCATAGGCAGCAGTGATATAGGTGGGTCAAAGTGTTAAGAAACATTAAAAAAGTGAAATTTACAAATTTGCTGTGATTGTGTTTTCTTGTGTTCTAATCGTAAACAAAATCGACCTCTAGAACTTGATCATTATCGATGTCTATTGGCGTGTTTGTATGAGTGTGAACCAATTATTACTAACAAGTGTAACTACTTAGATGAAATAAAACGTGTACATCGAAATTAAAGATCTGTATTGTGTATTAAATATATATCATCAAAGTATAATTTAAGATATACCATCACCATTTACTTATATTTTCACAACATAAGTTACCATTTTCTTTATAAACTTTAATTTTAAATAAATTTTACGAATAACATAACGTACTACAGTATAGTGAAAAATAAAAGTTAATTATTAGCTAAAGACATGGAACTTCTTACTTTGCCGGTACATTAAAGAAGGTAGGTCAATCATATTTTTTTATTGTGTAATTAAAAATCAAAATACATATGTAGTGATATCGAATAAAAAAAAGTGAACTAATTTCTAGTAAGTTATGATGAAATAAATTATTTAGTGTTGTTGCAATGCTATTTACATATTGAAACAAGCTTAAAATGTATAATTATACTGTTTAACGGTTTTTTGGACTGAATTTATTTATCCTCCCTTAATATAAATTTAACAACACTGACTAAATTATTCATGTACTTTACAAAAGAGAATTTTCGAAGCTGTATTTTTCGGACACATTTTATTTCTAAAAGGCTAAAAAAATATAAACACACAACAATTAATGAGCATAATATTAATGTTTAGTATTGACATATTTGTGACTAATAAAGTTTAAATAAGGTTTTAAATAGCGGCCTCTACAATTACTTTGTAGTTACTATTTAGTCAGCGTTATCAATGAATAATAAACTCGAAGAAATGAACTCATTCCAAGAACAAACCCACACGAGTCAAAGCTGCGAACAATTTTCTACACATACGTGTTGGCCAGCCAAGGTTACGGAATGGATGTATGATTACTATATTAAAATATTTTACCTAAAAAGGTAAGTTCTGTAGAAAGCGGCGAACCTTAATCAGGGTCTACTTGACACACATTCGTTCCCTTCAAATAAATCTTCCATTTAATCAGACGTTTTTAACCTTTTATCTAACACCTACAATCAGCTGTTTATATTTATGCAAATAGTGAAATATTGTCAGATGCTAAATACTTTAATTTGTCTGATGTAAATTTAAACGCTATAGTTTTATCTCCTTCATTAATAGTTGTTGGCTGTTTTAATTAAATAAATGAGAAGGTCTTAACAACTTTTGAAAAACTCTTTTCAGCATGAGTATTTTAATTTGATTTATAGAAAATCACGTGCGGGTTTTAATTCATTTTAAACAGATTTTCATATAAAAAAAAACGGCCTAATGTTGTCAGCGAGTGATTGCTGATTTTTTTAACTAACATTCGATTCTTAAATGGACTCGAGTTAAAGTACTTCTAAAATTATTCAAATACTTTAAATTATTTATAATATACGATTCCTTTTTCTAATCCAATAAATACGTCGATATTTATTATTGTTTATTTTCCTTTTCTTAAATGTAAAATTGATAAATAGATGATTCAGCTTCGGCTTTATCGCGTAAACAAGTTAAAGTATTTTCTCTATGTCAGACTAAAGAAGACGAAATAAGTTCTTTGTTGATTCCATAAGAAAACATTTTCGTACAAAATAAAAACTTGCGATTGATGACATTCATATTAATTTGTATGACTTTATGTAGCTATAGAAAAACCACAACTAATTTTACGATACCTGATTTGTGAAAATAAATTGGTTCGTTCAGGCTTTTGGGCGTCCATTCTGGGCACCCATATAAAACGTATATAGACTGGTGATAAAATATTGGTACCTACTTTGCAGGTGTTAAACAAAAAATTACAACCAAGTTTCCTAACTTTACGATCAGAAACTAAGTTATAACTAAAAGCAAAACGCTGTTATTCCTAATTTAAACAAACAAATTATATTTTATTAACACCCTCATTCTCAATAATAAAACGTTAAGAAAATGTGTGTGTAGCTATGACGAAAAAAGAATAAAACTATTTGTTTTTATAAATTAATAATTTGTTGTATTCGTGTTTTAGTTTTATGAGTTTATTTTACTACATTAACTTTTTGTCGCCATGATTCTAATAGATTGGTTTGTTTTAAATCATAAAATACAATCATAACTAAAAGGCCGTTTAACAATGATGACATTAGTAATTATACAGTACAAAGTAGTCAACTGCCACTAACTTTCTTAAATTAAATACTTTTATATTATATAATTATAACGAACTGGTTTTTTAGTAAACATCAATTACCTCTGATTGCTGGAAATCAATTTATAGAAGACCCGTTTTTACTGTAACAAATATTAAAGAGACAACAAATAAACAATCTATACATATAAATAAAATTGAAATGTTTGTGATTTCAATATATAAACTATTTTCTAAGCTCATATGGTTATTTACACATTACCAAAACCTAGACACACATTTATAAATTTTTTGTCTGTCCATCTATCTGTTTGTTTGTTTGACCGGGCTAATCTTCGAAATGGCTCAACCGATTTTGACGAAACTTTCATTAACATATAGATGACTTTTCAGGGAATATTTTAGGCTACTTTTTATTCCGAAAATATTTAAAATTCTTGTTTAAAAATTGAAAAATTGTAAACATTATGGATGAAGTTAGGTAATTTATGGGCAAATGTTGGTAATGTTACGTATCTAGTTGGATCTATGTCTTACATTATATAAGGTCACAGCTACCCCCCCCCCCCCACCCAACTTAGATCCAAGTGCTCCTGTCCTATCAATCATCATTTCCATAAAATCCCTGTTAACAAATTTTTAAAATGTAAAAATGACGAACGAAATTAGGACCATATGTCACCGCGAAGGGTTGGCGAGCAAAGCGAGCAGGGCCAGAGCCCCTAGTGTTATCATACAAACACAACTAATAACTGCATAAGGTAATGTAGAAAAGTAAATAATTGAAGCTAAACGGAGACCCCGGCGGAAACCTCCCGTGCCAAAATAATTTAACAAAACCTTTCTTTATTTAGAACTTTACCTTAAATAATCCAGATAATACTATATAATTTATACGTGTATGTAAAATTACATGAAAACTGTGCATGCACTCATTATATAAAGCATACAATATAAAGTAATCTAAAGGGTATGGTTGCAATTAGTAGAAAAATACTGAAATTTAAAAACAATTTTAAAGAAGATTAGGTATATCAATTTAAAAATGCTAAGAAAACAACAAGATAATGTCTTCTACAAAAGTCTTGGTCCAAAGTCAATGAAATTCTCTAAACTCCTCTTTTCTCCTCTAATTTCGTGCACCCATTTTTTTTTTTACTCAGAGTTACCAGAAAAAAATGCTCTTTTCCATCGAAAAAACTGCTGACATAGTTTAACCAAAATAAAAAGTTTTAAATGTATGCATAGTAAGCGACTATTTCTCCACTATTGAATTTTCGCCGTCCTGTTTGACACCACCAAGCAGCGGCGGACTACTGTCATCCCTTTTGCTCGGTCAGTCATGAGTTCTGTTTTAGATAACCTTTAGGTTTATGTAAAACTAAGACTCATGTATGTGTTTATTCTTTTATTTTAACGTTTATTTTTAATTTACATAATTTTAATTACCATTCTAACATTGACTCTGTTTGTGAAACTTGCAGACCTATAGAATCTATAAACCAGCCATACATGGTTTGTGATATTGTGAATGAAAGAGGGAAATGAGTTCATTAATATTATTCTCATGTGTGATTCAAAATATTTGCGTCGGCATCGCAGTGCTTTAATCGTCCAAAGAACCTTTACCCAAAAAAGTTAACTTTCCATTTAAAACCTCGTTATGATATGCATTTAATTTAAAATAATATATTTTTGTTAGTAATGAATAGTGAAATTAATAAAATAGTTTTACCTACTAGGTGACGTAATAATATGAGTGCCGGTTGTTTATCTGTTGGGGTATTGCGGTTACGTAAATTACGTAAAATCGTTTAACCGCTCCCATCTCTAATATCCATAAGAATATTAAACGTTCATTTATATTCCATTGTGAATGCATATTTCTGTTTTCGAATGAGAGAAAGTTATAACTTTCAGAGGGAATGAGACTCGAATTGTTAAGAGAATTGAGGAAATGACATAAGTAACGCGATATGATTAAAATGACCTCTAGCTTGGTTTCAATTTATTATAAATACACTTTTAATAACAGAGATAGTAGTAATTTCCGTCCATTTTCTGTCTTAGTAATCTTTCTCACGGTATAAACTGTTTGTAATAAATTCCTATTCCTAGAGGTTAACATATATAATCAGATAAATAGTGAGTGTGTAACTAACAATTTGCTCAAGTGCCGATAAAAGGAAATGGCTCTGAAAGAGATATTGGAAAAGGAAAGGCTTGGGGAATACCGACAGATTCACGTTTAACTTTACTCATAACTGGATTTACTTTTGCGAAATTATTATATTATATTTCTAAGTAAAGTCTGCAGGTGAAACGATTATTGCAACATTAATGTTAGATGTTGCATTGCGCAGGTTAGATACTGAAATTGTACGTCTACCAAATTATTGTTGATGTTCTAGTATTTCAATTACAATCTTTTATCTGAGGTTTTACTTATAAAGGCCACCAGTTAGAAATGTTTCTGTATGGCATTTGAAAATACGGTTTAAACATTTTTTTTAAACACGTCACTTATTGGTAATTGGCAACTAAACATTTGTGGCAATACATTTGAGTGGTTCTTTGGATAAAACTCTTAATTTTAAAACTGTTTAACTAAACCAATTTTTACATCACACGTTTTTTCCAAAAATGTATTTTATTTTTAATGATTGTTTATATTTATATTCTTTATAAATATGACTATACAGACCACTTGCACCGTTAGAATTATGTCATAGTTATTAAATCGCCTATATCCATTTCACTGAAACTAATTGAATTTAAACTTGAATATATAAAACCACACCATAGCGAGGCTTCTATTTATAGTGTTTATTTTATGTGATGCCACTACCCACTCAAACCTCTATTGTAATTTGTAGTCTATGTTCAGTTTAGTTGTATTCACATTAACTTAAAGAGACATCTCTGGTTTATATTTATTCACTTTGTTCGCAGAGATCTCTAAATTTTACCACACGCAAGTGCACACGTGCGCGCGCCCACTGATTCAGGGTAATTTTTTATTCAGGATCAAGTGTTTGTGATTAGTAGTAGGCCTACGGTGTGCGCTGAAACGGAGCTGCTGTATGCATATATACTGAATATATATTATAAGGTGGTTTACAGTACTGGGTGAATGTGTGTTAGACTATTAATGCATTATCTAGTCAGTGTCGCTATGCTACAAATCCGTTAAGATAAATTCAATCGCCTGATTAAAATTAATATTGTATTATTAAACATGGAGCTTCTTTCAAGTTATTGGTTACTGTACAACTTTTCTGATATTTTAAAACGAACACATTAAAATTACCCATAAGATTTTAGACTGATTTTTAACGTGACCCTTTAAGGCTTTGTAAAGATTCAATGCAATTATCACTTTATTTTGAAAATTTTAAACATAACGCACATTTATTTAAGTGTTAAAAAGTCATACATAAAGTGAATAAGTGCAAGTTTGCCACGCGCGTTGAAGGTTCCGGAATCTCGAAAGAGTTCAATTTTAATGTCTGGGTGCTAAAAATGTGAATAACATTAAATTTAGCATATAATATAGGATATGCGCACTATTTGTTTTCCGTGCTGTTCTCTTGCTTCCTTACCTCTCTCGAAACTATCGCTTCGCTTTGTCATGAAATATTATTAAAAACTAATCAACATTTCATATACTCAATATATTATACTGAAGTAATAATTACGATCCAAAAAATAGCAATAACTATGGCTTGTTACTATACATTGGTGATGTGAACCAGTGAAAGAATTAACGCCTCCCGACAAAGTACTATCGTAGCTTGCAAGAATTAAACACATTTTCATCCTTTTTTATTAAACATTTTAATTTGCCATATGTATGGATTAAATGTTTCTAGTACTTCTAACATTTTTATCCACTTTACTTTTAGAAACAAGATGGATTTTTGGTTACATTTTTTTTTAAATATGTTAAAAAAGTCATCAATATGCTGAAAGAAAAGAAAAACATACATTTTTCATTCTTAAGGGTCTACTGTAGTGGCGGCCATCTTGGATTTTTATCCCGTAAGAGCAATGTTAAATTTAAAACCATTTTACTTTCTCACTATACTATAGTATAGAGAAAGTATAGTGATCGCAAAAAAAATTGATGTTGAGATTTTTGTGGAAATATCCGTTTTGGGACCCCCTGAGTCCAAAAAAGTGGTTTTTACAAAATGTCTGTCTGTATGTCTGTATGTATGTCTGTATGTCTGTATGTCTGTATGTCTGTATGTCTGTATGTATACAAAGCTAGAGAGAAAACTATTCGATCGATTTCAACCAAATTTGCACCAGACATGTCCAGTACGCCTGTATAGATGCACGAAAAAGGGTTTTGAACAATTTTGAAAAACAACCCCCTTTTTGGCCAAAAAACCCCCAAAAAATCAGTTATTATTTTTTTATGAAAAAACGGCTCTAACGATTTTGATAAAATTTGGCTTATTTGTAGCCTTTAATGTGCCCTACCATATACAAAAATCCGCATCTTTCTAAAAATTCTCGTTTAGCTAATAATAATAATAATAACTGATTTTTGGGGTTTTTTTGGCCATAAAGGGGGTTGTTTTTCAAAATTTTTCAAAACCTTTTTACGTGCATCTATAAAGACCTAATTGACGTGTTTGGTGCAAATTTGTTCGAAATCGATCGAATAGTTTTCTCTCTAGCTAATAATAATAATATTTATTAGTTAATCGCCTACTTTAATAAAAGTATACAAAGCTAGAGAGAAAACTATTCGATCGATTTTAACCAAATTTGCACCAGACATGTCCAGTACGCCTGTATAGATTCACGAAAAAGGGTTTTGAACAATTTTGAAAAACAACCCCCTTTTTGGCCAAAAAACCCCCAAAAAATCAGTTATTATTTTTTTATGAAAAAACGGCTCTAACGATTTTGATAAAATTTGGCTTATTTGTAGCCTTTAATGTGCCCTAACATATACAGAAACCCGCATATTTCTAAAAATTCTCGTTTAGCTAATAATAATAATAATAACTGTTTTGGGGGGTTTTTGGCCTTAAAGCGGGTTGTTTTTTAAAAAAGTTCAAAACCATTTTACGTGCATCTATAAAGACCTAATTGACGTGTTTGGTGCAAATTTTTTCGAAATCGATCGAATAGTTTTCTCTCTAGATAATAATAATAATAATAATAATATTTATTAGTTAATCTCCAACTTTAATAAAAAAACTCTCCTACCCCACCCTACAAGACACAGTGAATCTGTTTAGTAATTTAAATGTATTTGTGAGAAAGTATGTGCCAGTTCCTGGTACCGTTTATTTTGTTTATTTTTTTATCATAACATTGTTTGCAAGGTCTCATTTTAACCACAGTATCACAATATGCATCCGATTTGTTTTTACATTTTTTTAAATCCCGTTTATTTGTCACGCAATTTTAAATACCAAGTTTGAATTTTTTTCCTAACACAACAAAAAATTTATGATTAAAAGTGAGTCACAAGCCGGACCCGTAATTGTATAAAGAATATTCAGTTTTTGTTTCAACACTCAATTACAAAAGATGGATTTACAAAATGGTTCTAAATGAAGCAATGTCAAAGCGTTCAGCTGCAAGAAATTGCACTGTTTAGATACGGCTTTAAGGTGAAGCACTGGAGTCGCCGGTTGTTTTCTTTTTTACTGGAGCAGACCATTAAGGGTCGGCTCTAGCTGTCGGCCATGTTGGTTGACACTCCATAAGACCAATGTTAAATTAAAATCCATATTTTTCCTTTATTTTTGATCGGATAATTATGAACGATATGTCATTTTAAAGCTATGGCCAATACGCATGCAAATGGCTTTTCCAAAATTAAGAAAAACGTTTTGTTTAATATTTATTAACAATTTAAAAAATTAATTTTTAATAATTTTTTATGTTGTCACTATTAGTTATAGCGAAAAAGTACCAAGCCATTTGCATGAAGAATTTCGTCCCGAAGAGTTTGGTATTTTTTTGAAAACGCTATTTGAATAATTGCGGGTTTTAAATGGATTTAGGCTGAGCAATGTCCGTGTAACCTACCGCCGCTGTAGGGTGACTTTAAATATTTTTTACGATGTAACTATTAATTATAGCGAAAAATTATCAAGCCATTCGGATGAAGAATTTTGTCCCCAAGAGTTTGGTATTTTTTTGAAAACACTATTTGAACAATTTCGGGTTTTAAATGAATTTAGGATGAGCAATGTCCGCGTAACCTACCGCCGCTACGCTGGAGTCGCAGGTTGCTTTCTGTTTTACTAGAGCCGACCCTTAACTATATCCCATTCAAACGGTGCTCAACACGACGGTATGGTAAAATATTAAATTATAGTTTGAGTTCTGGTTATGGGAAGATATTGGCTGGTTAAAATGTTTTTACATGGCCTGTCAGTAATATCATAGTCATACTTTTATAACAGTTTAAAGAAAATCGAGTACTATAACAGAAAAACAAATTTGTGATTCTATAAGGTTTCGTTTTCCCTTTTAAGGTAAAAATCCCCAAAAACCAATTCAAAAAATAGTTGTGGTGATTTTTATTCGAAGTATTAACACAAATTACATAATTTTGATGTTAATGTGTTGTTATCTTTTAAATGTGGTTTCCACCTCTCCCCGTGTTTGTTCGATCTAAAAGAAATATTTCGACCTCGCAGCTGAACCGATGACGTGAGTTGAGCGAATTTTAAAAATTAAGTTTATATGATTTTAGGGTTTCAACCAACTATTTGGGAAATTAATCTACTCACGAAGGCGCTGAATAGCTAACTGGATGTACGAAATATATTAGTAGAAATGGGCTGCACCTAATAAGCCTCCATCTTCGACTCACGCGCTGCTACGTTCCACTCGCAGCGAAAAAACTCGACCTTGTGGCCTCGGGTTATGTATGGACTGCTTCGCTTCGTTTGCAACTTACAAACTCGACCTTGTGG
>JAGFPH010000003.1:102739-139079 GCA_018207615.1 Philaenus spumarius
ATTTCGTTTTGCTGTTGTAAACACAGAATTGTCGCCTTGGTGATGTACTTAACTATTTGTTCCACTTAAGATATATTTATAGCAGTCAGATACACATAATCGTAATGAAGTCTATGAAATCTTATTATGTACTATTATTGTGTATTATTTAATAATTCAATGATTTATTTTTAGAACTAACTTACATAAATCTCTGAAATTAATCATATATAATTTGATTGCTTGGGTAGTACATTTTAACGTGTAAACTACCAATTAAGTTACCACAGTTCAGACTGTACAAACGTTTTAGAGATTTAGAAAGACATTAAGCTGTTCAATTAGTGCAGAGTAAACCGTTGTCTTGTATGGGCTTCAATTTGAAGTAAATTAAGGAAGGTCTATAACTAATATTTTATACAAATTTTCTTTAATAATGAGTCTCTGATTTGTTGTTCTTACATCGAATACAAGAGATTCTTAGTTTAATCCTCTTTTAAAAAGGCAGGATTTTACTTTTAAGAAGAAAAGTAGTTATAATATTAAAAATATGTAAAATGTAATATTCTTAACAATTAGTTAAACAATTAAATCCTCTTATTTCTGTAGCTTTCTAAATAAACTGTTCTATCGGAACACTAGCTAAACCTTTCTATCTTGCAATGCAGCCCTTCAAGGGTTTGTTTTCTTATGCATGAGTATACATAAAATGTTTGATTGTTCTTTAAATTTGACAATAATTATTGTATATAGTCTTTGTCAACTAATCGACTCGTGTATGTGTTTAGGTATGTAGCGTGGCGTAGTCCGATGCAGATCCCCGTCTGTCCATCATACTACGGACCGCCATGGAGTCCCGCATTGGCTTGGACTACATCGTTGATAATCCGGAATACACCGCCAAACTTGCTGCTGGTAAGTAGGCCTACACTCGCTTTAAACTGTAACTATATATTAAAATTATGCGTTGCGAACATTATTAATTGTTTCCTTCTAAGCGAACATTATTGATTGTGTACTTTAGTCAATCACTAAAACTACTTAACAGGTGATACATCGCTTGAGTGACATATTTTAGTAGGCTGATCAGTGATGGTCAAAGTAAAATATAAAACCAATTTACATTTGGTTTCATTTTTCGCTTAAATCAGGTATGTAGATATATAAACATAATGTTTAGAAGGAAAGAGTCCATAAAACAGTTATTTAGTAAAAATGTAACATCTTTGCATTTCTAAAATATTTATGTATTCCTTACAGAAAATGTATAGGAAACAAATATTTTTATTTTCAATGATAATTAAACAGATTTATTTATTTTTCCTGCTCCACAGAGAACAACCTACTAATCAACGAACAAAAATCAACATCCTATAAACGAAGTGTCCATTTTGACAAGGTTAAGAGCCACATATGCATTTTTTGTGAAACCATAGATTTGTTTACTATTTTTAAACCATTTATTTAAAAAAAAACTACTTAGTAGTTTCTAGGCTAAACTTGACTCATGTAGACAACTAAAACTTAATGTCAACAATTAAATGTCTTTTGAGCAGCAAAAAACATTTTTCATCACTAAAAAATATAAATATTTTGTTTATTTAATTTTTACATGACTTGTAAGTACATTATAAAAAGCTTTGTTGCAAACAAAACCGATACCATTAAAAATGATTATCATTTAGGAATCTACATATTGTGTTATTTATTTTAATGTGTACTCTGTTGATTTATAATATAACTCTGTAAATGATGTAATTTAAAATACTTAATTTACAAACATAAAATTTAATCGTCACTTCGGTTGGGTGAATGTTTCAGAAACCTAGCAAATTATTGTCGTGTTTTAGGTTCTAACAACTGCCCAACACTAGCATATTTGGGTAATGAGAATTAAAATATAAACTACATTTTGCTAAAGGGGACAGTAATCTAAAGATACAATCTTGATTATCAGAAAAGTGTGATCGTTTTAAAACCGGCATTTCTTTGAAGATGTTTAAAATGTTTGTTTGCGACTTATTACCCTGATATTACGTTGAAATTTATAATGTATCGGATCCAGTTTACACAGAACCGGTTCCTTTTTACCGAACAATCCACGGCTCTCTTGAACGTGTATTTAACCTAACTTATGCCTAACAATTTGTCTGATTTATCTTTCCCATCAAATGTTTTGGCGTTAGAATAATTTATAGAGACCTCCTAGTGTGTGTAACAAGCAGAAGGCTTCAAACGACGCAGAGAGAGTTTTTATGTCCAAATTTGTAAGGTTTAATTAACTAACTGAATAATAAATTAAAACCCATCAGTAATTATCGAGTGGATTTGACATTCTGTGGGGTTTGGTTACCAACAGTTTTTTTTCGCAAAGACGTGTCTCTGAAAAACACGGGTAATATACGGAGTGTATTCGTACTTATTCATTGACAAACGTACTTCCTCTGTTGACCTGTTTGTTCTTTAACAGATAAATATAATTTCGGAATTTCAAGCACGATTAAATCAGGATTTGGTACATGAGGTAATTCGATCACGCAGCTGAACCGCTGACGTAAGAATGTCGAATTTCCTAAATTAAATGTATATGTTTTATGGTAAACAAAATGTGCAGAATAATATCCTACTATTATTTTTTTAGATAAACCATAAAAAAATGTCATTCTTGTACGAAAAATATTAAAAAATAGTTACTTCCTGTCAAAAAAAACGTGCTTCCGGTTGTTGGATTTTTGTAACTTAAAATGCGGCCGCTAGTGTGCGAACACATAGATACATACACATATGTAAAATTTTTAATGACACTCCAAATTGTCTTCTGGGGACCATGATCGGTGCTCGTTTACTACTCTCGACCTTAAGTCTCACCATAAGGGTCACTGCAATAGCTCATCTTTCCTGTGGAAATTCGATAATAAAGACTTTATTTCGTTGAATTTACAAAATTTAAGCCTTAAAAATGTTTATTAATTTAGCCTATTTTCATAAATATGACCATGGATGACTATCGTTAAATTATTATTTTTTCTTTTTGTGTTTTTCTTGAAAATACAATTAAAACTAGTCTAGAACCAATAATATTAACTCCTCTTAAACAAAATCTATAACAGTTCATCTAACGATGTTCTTGGGTTTAAAACTATTGCTTCCTTAGACACTATAAGCATTCATTAAGGCCAGGGCAGGAACACAATAGTTACAAATATTTGTGTAATACTGAACCGTTAAACTCTAACTTGCACATTTTGAGAATTGTATTGGCCTTCCTATTGACAGAAATACAAATTAAACATTCCTTAATTTTTCGTAAATCTGTTGTGTATTTTCGCTTAGCCAGAAAATTAGCAAACAATTCAACTTACACGCGTTAATTATTAATAGTTTGTCCCTTCACAATGTTCCGAGTATAGTATTACCTACAGATCTTCTGATAGTACTTACCTTGTTTGTCTGAAACGTCATTGCTTATGATTTATTTCAGCAAAATATTACAAACAATAAATATGTATGTAGCCCATTTAGTTCAATATGCTAGAGTCATAATCGCTGAAAGATAGTTTTTAATAAAAATGTATATGTTTAATTTGTTTATATGTATAAAAGTTTATTTATGAAACAATTTATAAACACTAGTGAAGCTTACTTAAAAAAAATAAAATTTACGAATCAGATGGCTTTGATCTACTGAACGCTGAATACATTGTACGTACATATATTATTTACACTTAAGCTTAACCACTACATATTATATGTTTTGTTGGAATAGTATTAACAACGAATTTTATTGTAAATTGTTAACCAATTAGAAAGTCCACAAACATTTAACATTTTCAAAACCTGTAGTTGATAGTTTCGGTTAGCCATCTTCTCGTTCGACACTATATTTATGTATCCGACAAAAAGTCTTCAATGCAAACAAGTTCAATAAGTATCAAGAAGTACCAAGACCGCATTTCTCAGTCTATACTGCAGGTTTCCTATTTCTTCATGTCATTTTAAAACTTACATTTTCCCGATTCAACTTAACTGATTTTAGTAAACTCCTTTTGATGCTATTCTACAATCAGCTATAAGATGCCTATGTCTACCGCTCAATCCATATTCTACTTGTGGACAAGTGTACAGCCACAATTGCCGCGTCTAGTATTTACGCTGTTTATGCGGGACTTAGGGGAGCTGACTAAAGGTCAGCCATGACCACCGCACCGTGCCCGCACCTCGCCACGGCCTACACTCGATTCCACGTTCACCGTGTAGTACAAGTCTTACGGGAGAATAGACATGCTGCTACCATTACAGGGAACATCACGTTTATCGTCATGCGGTTTGCGTCAACTGACCGAGCGTTGCGTGAGAGTTGAAGTTTTTTAGTTGGCTACTATCGCTGAGACTGTCGTAAGGATAGCATGGCTTATGAGCGCTCTGTACTGCACGGTGAACGTGGAATCTAGTTTAGTGTTGGTCGTATTTTGGCTCGTTCTCCGTGAGACTACACTTTACCGTAGCACGGCCATGTGTTGACCAATGACAACACTCAACTGCTCCTCGGCTGACGTACTGGCTCTTCATTTTATTGCTAATTAATGCGATCCGCCACCAAAAAATACTTTTTTTTTTGTATTTCTATGATTTAACCTTTAAATTAATTTGTATACTGTTTAGTACAACTAAAAATAATGATTTGGGAGGAGAAACATTTTACCCGCACATTTATGTATTTTTAAACTACAAATTTAGATTTTTTTAAATCGTTTTTGAGGTTTTTGATTTTGAATATTTTTTTTAACCAATTTTTGGGTATGGAAAACCATGTGCTGTTTCTACAAAAAAAGTTATAAGGTTATATTTAAAAAATATATTTTTAAATTGTTTGTATTATTATAAAAAATGTTAATTTAGTATTTGTATGGCTATAGTGTTTTCCATACACACAAATCTTCTAAATATATACAAGATAAAGTGGTAAAAAATGCATAGGCTTAGGTCTAATAGCTTAGATTTTATTCAAACATAAGTACATCCATGCCGAGGCTTGCATCGTCAACGTGAAAAAGTAAACAAAACTTACTGGCACGGCGCGCCCCGGGTGCGGTGACACGGCTCGCCCTCTGTGCAGTGATGTTAGGACTATGCCATACGTTTCAATTGGATTATTCCCCCGCCGTGTATTGGTCAACACTAGGCCGTGGTGCGGTGCGAGCACGGTACGATTATGTGTGTCCTGACCTTATACTCCATTCCACCAACCGTGGCACATGAAGCAATAGGAGAACCTTTACTCTCAGGCGCCACTGCTGGTGGAATTGACTATAAGGCTGGGGAAACGCGGTCATGTTTCTCGGGTCCCAAAAATCGGGATGACGAGAGCACATGGTTTTAAATTGTTGCGTTCAAACAGTGAGTGGTAAACCTGGAGGAGGCCGAGAAACGGGACAGAAGTCTCAAATCACTACATTTTCGAGTGATCATTCAGACAGTCCTGTTTTTAGGTACGTTGCATTGCGTCCTGTTGTGTGTTTTGTCAACTCCAAAATGTTTGATATGGACAAAGTAATAGAAAATGTACTGGAAACCCATCAATGTGGGGCTAAAGTAGTGTTGGTTTTCCTGAGGTGCGGTCGCATATGCTCTAGTAATGCATCGAAAGACTTAATGGGCATCCGATAGTACCCGAAAAACGTATCATCATGATTTCCATAACAGTTTTAAAATCGTTAACTTGCATACCCTTCTTCAATAAAAGGGTGAATCCAATGCCGTCAGCACGTAGGCTTTCCAGCACACAAATAAATTTGACTTTAGACAACATGGTGCACACAGTATGACGTCCCTGAACTGAATAATATTATATGTAGCGGAGTCAGAGGCAGTGTCCCTGAGGAAGGGAGTGCGTTTTTTCAGGACCATGTATGTATCCGTAACAACCTGATCCCGATTTTCGGGAGTCCAACTATCGGGGTTGGGGGGGGGGGGGGTTAAGGGCCGTCTGGGGCCAGCCTAAGATGTATTTCTCGACTTTTCCTCATCTAAGTGCCACCACAAGCAACACAACTTTGTATGTCTTAGTACTTACATTTTTTCTGACATTACATTTACTTAAACGTACAACCCTGAAATGTGCGCATATTACAGACTCACAAGTACAGAAACCAGAAACAATTAATAACTGACCTTTTATTTTATTTCAACTATAAATACTCGTATATCCCAAGTCTAACATAAAGGTAGCTCATAAATATTACCCACACGAACGATGTTTACACAAATACAGCCGTGGGGGCTAAGTCATGTGAACGATTTATGGTTCAAGTAATTGAGTTTACGTGCGAATTAAGTGAAAGTATTGTGACGTAATACACCCTACGGTGATATATGGGAACTTATGGGAATCAATCATATCAGTGAGGTTATGTACGTGCTGGTGTCGTTATTGGAAAAACTATATTACATTTAGTTAATGTCGTTAGGTATGAAAACTACTTTACGGTTTGGTTTGAAGATATCCGTAGGTAATGGAAATTTTACTACCGAATTTTCGTATAAAATTTGTCAGGAATTGTCTAAAGGAGCGATTCTCAATAGGTGGCCCAAAATAATTAGCACCATAAAATTAATTGTGGTATAAATATATATATATTTTTAAATCAATTTTTTTCCTTAAACGAAAACATGCATTACACATATATATTATAGAAAGGAATAAAAAATGTCCACATGGGCCTAAGCCTGTGAGTGGGCACGAGTCGCTCAGTAAGCACAATTAGTATTAAATTAAACAATTAAAAGGATTGCATTAAACATTATCATGTCGAGCTGAGCCAATCTACTAACAAAACTATGCTACTAACTATTACTAGGGTTTCTAAAGAAGTTATTCCTGCCAAACTAACTTAAAAATATGATGTTAAAGTTTAAATACATATTGGACCTTAGACAAGCAGTTCAGACAATAACGGTACATATCAGACAATAACGGTACATACCAGACAATAACGATACATATCGGACAATAATGGTACATATCAGACAATGAGGGAACGATAAGATAAGTATCTATCTGTAAGTAGATAACATAACCTGCTCGGCTGCATCCCTTCACAATTCAAACAGCCATCCATTAATAAGCCTTAAATAACTTATAATTTTTAAACAGACGTAGCTTGCCCGGAAGATTTTGATACAAACCTTGTGCTATATAATGCGAGTTAGAGACAGGAAATATTTTTATTAGGTTGTTAGATCTTATCCTGAAAAAATTTGCAGAACGCGATAAATGTTCATGAGCTTTTACGAAAATGTTATTATAATTTTGAAATATATAAATGGCCAGGGTTCTTACAAACATTGCCTTAAACCTTACACTCAGTATTTAAAAAATATCAAAAACAACGTTTGAGGGAAAACTTCGGCTCTTTTTCAAAGCCGTTTTTAATATTGCTTTCTGAATTATTAAATTAAGTGGCTCAATAATCGAACTGAAAGCCCCTACACAAGCTATTGTCCCCCCCCCCACCCCCATAAGTAAAGACTGGCAATACGCGTATACGCGAGTTTTAATTCGTGGAAATCTAAAATGTCTCTAAGTTGCCTGAAAACATAAATTAAAACAGAACATAATTATTATAACAGAAGTCCAACTTTAAAGGGTTTTTTACAATGATCACATAAAGGTAAATTTAATGTAAGGTTTCAGGAAATAATCTGACAAAGAATTGATTCATGGTATTGATCAAAGTTGTAAGTAATTCGAATTGGTAGAATTCTAAGTAAGAAGAAATAACTAAAAAGAACAATAATTTGGAATTGTATCATAATTGGAATTATTTTTGAACAATATTCCTATCGCATATATTATTTCTCAAGACTATTTTTTTGTCGGTACGCCATAACTTCCTTATTACATCATCAAATTATATGAATGAGGCATCATTTTAAAGCTTTCCTTAACCACTACACGGGAAAAATAGACAAACAGCTTAAAATACATGTTTTAATAACAAAAATTGATTTAAAAAACTTTTATATTATACTCTGTATGTTCCTAATGAAAGGCGCCATCTACTAACCATCTGTTTAACTAGCATGACAGCTGTTAGTTAGATTGTTTACACTGTAAGATTGTATAGGGAAACTGTTATTTATAAACCAATGTAAATAAATAAACTTAATTAACTGAATTAAATCAACGTGTTAAATCAGGTAAATGTAGGCCTACTCCGAACTTGCGAAATAATCGCACGGGTCAGCTAGTTTACTTAAAATTACGAGCCTATTTTTTATAAGAATAATATCGAAAATATGACAAGAGGAGTTGAAATAAGCTAGCCAATTAGTTTTGAATACATTTAGAACGTTTTTAGAACTATCTTGGACGGCAGAAGATGGCTCAATATTATTTGATGCTAAAACACAAACAATAGTTATTTTTAACGAATAATTAAAACCAAATTTACAGAATCATGTATATAAGATGTATTTGCTAAAAGTAGATTGAATTTCATCTCCTTAGTCAATTTAAATTACATGCTTCAAAATTGGTTATAAACTGCTTCATAAATTAACATTTAACATTTAAAAATGTATCTTTCAGCATTATAAAGCCTACATATCGAACTTAAATAACCTTCATGATAATTATTTCTTTATTAATTGATTTCTTTATTAATTAATGACGTCATTAGTAGAAGAAGGTTTGTACCAAACGGTGGATGGTAAAAACTTTGATTCATGAAACAAGCTTACAGCATTTCTGCCTACATTTAATTTACAAAATCTGTGAAAAAATAGAGTCGTTTACTATTTTTTATGTTGAGCCAAATTAAACTATGGCCAAATAAAAAATATCAGAAGGAAGAATTTGTATTATTGTCAGAGGAAAGGTAAATATTTTACAATCGAATCATGATTCTCAAAAGTTGCTAGTCTCACTAAATGCTATTTAAAAAATGGAATTTTCTAGCTACTGATTTTCAAGACAATATATGTTCACAAACATATGAAACTGTTTTCATGATAATGAATTAAAAAATAGAAATAAATTTAACTCCTGACCACTTTTATTATTGGCTCTTTCAAATAGAAACATAAAATCATATCCATCGCTGCTGGCGGTCGGCCTCCACTACTAAAAAAATGGCATTACATTTTTACCTTTTCGTTGAAACAATTTCTTCAGCTTACTGTTTTGGGTATTATTTAACGGTTTTGATAGAGTAAGCTATAAAAGTCTGCCAAAAGCTGGTGTTCAGTAAAACTTCGTTTATTCCCAAAGCTGGTGTTTAGTAAAACTTTGTTGTTTATTCCCATTAAAAAAAAAAAAAAAAAAAAAAAAAAAAACAGGTTAGTCTTAGGCAATGCTTAACATCAGTAAAAGTTTCATCAAAATCTGATGGAATTTATATGAAATCGTAACCAACAAACACTTTTCCCTTTAACCTATTATAGTTTATTCTGTTCAATAATTATTACGTACGTACTTATAACCAGTTTTATTTTACGTCATTCCTAATGTTTTATAAGAAAATTTGAAACTGACGATGGCAAATTCATTTTTTTTAAAGTTCAAGTCAAAATTTAGATAGTTTCTATTTTTTAATGTTTTATTATTGTGAATATAATTGGAATTCAATTTTATCTGTTAAAGTTTGCTTCGCATCTGCTCGTATCTTGGCTTTGTTAATGGACTTACTAAAACATAATATTTGTGAACCATTTACTAAAACACATTAAACATAATCTAAAACCAGGTTTGAGGAATCTAAATCTGGTTTTGATCTTTACAGCCTTAAGTGCTCTGGAACTTTCCTTTATTTGTAGATCTCTTTTGAAAATAAAAAGGAAATATTCTATTTCAGGGCCCACTTAAAATCCCAAGTCGAAAGAAATTTCTTTTAATTTTCTTATACCTGTACATATAAGGCAAGGAATTTAACATCACCTTACATAGGTGTATATAAAACTGGATATGTTCAGATTAGACGACATTTTTGTGATGTTTTTGAAGTAGTTAGCATATCATAGTGTTATTTTTGCCGATGACGTAAGCACAGATTAATCTGGTAACCTTGTTCCAAGTATAACAATAACTTTGCTGGTAAGGAATAACCTACACGTAGTGATATTAGGTAAGCCGTTGTCTTTGCCGAAAGATTTCTTAAGCAATTCCATCTATTTTAAATGTATTGCACTAATTCAATAATCAACTGTTAAATGGAATAAGTTTTATTTTTAACAAGTTTATATTTTTCTAACCAACTACAACAAATACGGGCATTAGGCGGCCATTGTATTTAATTATTGCTTTGTGCTACTTCTTAATGTAATCTATTAACACGTTTTTCTTCTCAATTAAACATAAATCCAAACAAACAGTTTACACTGGATATAGATATAGTTTATGTTAATGTTTACAGTGTTGGTTTTGAGTTACTGTATATGCAGTGCGAAAATATAATATTTTAAATATTTATTTATCATTAATTAGGCACAAATAAAACTAGGAATATTGTACTTCATTTAAGATTGTCTAGGTCTTAAAAAAACTCAATACTATTTCTTGGTATTTTTAAATTTACATTTTGTACAATCTTCAAAGCAAACGTAAGTTTACATTTTACAAACGCAATTTTTAATTTTTATTGCAGAAACTTTAATGTTTTCGGTAAAATCAAATAAAACTGGAATAACTTTTTTCTGAACATTTTGTTTGTACATAATAATATATTAGTTACGAAAATTTTAACAATTTTTACTTTCTCATTATACTGTAGTATAGAGAAAGTATAGTGATCGTACAAAAATCTATGTTGAGATTTTTGTGGAAATATCCGTTTTGGTACCCCCAGAGTCCAAAAAGTGTTTTTTACAAAATGTCTGTCTGTATGTCTGTCTGTATGTGTACAAAGCTAGAGAGAAAACTATTCGATCGATTTCGAACAAATTTGCACCAAACATGTCAATTAGGCCTGTATAGATGCACGAAAAAAGGTTTTGAAAAATTTTGATAAACAACCCCCTTTTTGGCCAAAACCCCCAAAAAATCAGTTTTTATTTTTTATAAAAAAACGGCTTTAACGATTTTGATAAAATTTTGCTTTTTGTAGCTCTTAATGTACCCAACCATATTAAAAAACCGCATTTTCTAAAAATTCTCATTCAGCTAATAATAATATTTATTTATTAGTTTCTCCCCTACTTTAATGTATTCTCCTACTTTAATACAATTATGAAGTCACAGTGAATCCGTTTAATAATTTAAATATGCGTTTGTGAGACAGTATGTGCCAGTTTCTGGTACCGTTTATTAAATATAATATTAACACTTTGTATATTTTAAAGAAATTGTTAAAGCTTATACTTGTAAAGATTCGAAATTTTAATAAATGAACCAACAAATTAAATTTGTTAGCTTTGTTTGGATAATTTTCTTAAATATTTATTTATCCGCATTAAAGAATAGATCATGTCTAACTAATTCGTATATTAACTAATTTCGGACTGTAAATAAGAAATAATTAACTGGGTAAATGAATATTAAATCAAAATCATATTTGATTCAAGAAATTTAAGATCAGCGTATAATCAGTACAAAATGAATAAATAGTACAAAGGAGAAAATAAAACAAAAAGTGAAGTATAAGAAAGTAACGGCTTTCAGAAATTACCTGGGGAATTACAGTTTAGTTTTGATATTGTAAATATTCCTAAAACTGAGCTTTCTAGAGGACTGCAACATATAGTTCGAAGTTACAAACAATTAAGTAATACCCCACACAAAATAGCCATTTTTTATACTTTCCTTTACTAAGCAAAATCAAAGTTACAATTTTAACATTGTAGCCTACGAATTAGCAGGAATTTATAAATGAAATTTATATTACCTTTTTTTCCTGTATGTCACACTAATCCACTGTTGATTTCAATGTTTACTGCAGTTTCGGCCTGAGATCAGAACATATAATGTTTTATTTTTTATTTTAGTAGGAATCGATCCATACTGGATAGTATTTTTTTTTATGGTCAGCCAGTCGTGAACCGTTCGTTGAAGAGTACGCACTGACCGATATCTTATGTTTTATAACTTGTGTAAACGAGTATTTGTATAAACGTGTTTTGTTGTGTATTGTTACTTGTGGACTGTGTTTACTATTTTACTTTGCGCATGTTGAGGTAGGAGTTGACAAATAGAAAATGTAACGCGTAACGAAAAAGCGTTATCGAATTGTTGCTGTGGCAACAAATGTAAAAACATTCAAGAAACATGTGTTTTGATTCATCAATTCGGTTCCGTTCGGCGTAGTTCAGATAGTATCGTCAAGCGCTGGAATTAACAAGAAAGGGAAAGTATGTGTAATACAAACTTAGAAAAAGTAAGTTACTATAATTATATATTTTGATACAAGTATTACAGTTTCCATACGTTTAATGTTATTATAATAAAGGTGTAAATACATTCATTAGTGTAAGTGTCCATTCCTTGTAAATACATTTAATAAACATAAAATATTGGTTCATCAGTATAGGCCTAACCTAAATTTATTGTGTGGTTGTTTAATTTATTTTACCTGCCTTTAACGGCAACATACACACAATAATTTTAGGTTAGGCCTAGAAATTAATTTCAAGCCTTACCAAAAAAATGTTATCCAATTTATAATTCACTACTTTTTGAATAAATTATATTCTTCCAAAAAATTTTAAATGAAACTCTGTGATTTTATTCCTTACTTTGCATTATTTACATTGAAAAAATAATAGAAATTAAAAAGTATACGAATTGCAGAGAGGAAGAGAGAGAAAGAAAAAGTCGCATAGAGGGGACATAAAGCATAAAAAGTCACGAAAATTTATAAATATCTACATGTAGAATCAAAATATCCATATTAGGATTTGAAGAAAAGGCGTGATGAACTTCGTTTCTGACAGGGGTCCAACGACCGCACACATTTTTTATTTAAAAACGATCTCCCTCCGAATGGAATTATTCCTACTAAAATTAAAAGTAAAACGTTATTCTCGCAGTCTGATACTGCAGTAATCATTGAAATCAACATTGGATTAGTGTGACGTATCGGAAAAAAGGCAATATAAATGTACTTATCAAACTTACAGTTCATGTTTAAACTATGCAATATTATGTACAGTTCCTTGACGTTTTTAAACAATCCATGCATTGTTATTGTTCGGTTGTCATAAGTTTTTAATTAGTAAATTTGCATTATTATATTTCAGTTCAGTTTTCAAATTTTCTTTCAGGATGCAAGTGTAAGGAAACTATTCCAAGTACTAATCGATAATCAAATTTACAAATAATAATTTTGATAACACACTTAATGGTGACGTATTGTTATTGATACAATTCATAAGAAACAAGGAATACTGAATACATAATTACAGCAGTTTTTAAATTTTACTTTGAATTTATTCTGGAAATAAGTTTACTTTTTAATTTTGATATTATTCTATACAGATTGTTTAATTGTTTGTAATCGATAAATTAGGAACGAATTGCTGAAACGATTGAATCGTACTGATTTTATTTGTTGTTTAACGTCTTAACTTTAGCTAACAGTACCCTAACATCAGCAACTATGCCCCAACCTACGTAACTGTACACAAACATATCAAGCCAAGAAGCTCCCAAAATTAACAACTGTATAGTTTTTTAATAAGAATAGTTTGAAAATATGTATTATATTTTAACTCATTAAAGTTATTACAACTTTAACATACAAAAGTACAAGAACTCATTGCACTCAAGTAATCTTAATTGTAATCCACACAGTTAGGTTTTAAAAATGCAACCAAGTTTACAAGTGAAAAATGTTCCTAAATAGCACCTTATGGATTTCACCTGTGTAAGTGATGAAGTAATAGAGGTAGTGGCAGTGGACAGTAGGTTACTGAGAGTGAAATCATTGTCGTAACATCTGGCCGTGGATCTTGACATGTGTACCAACTGTGCAACTTTAATCACATCGTTTGTCTTCTTCTTGGTGGTAACCTGTATATGGTTTCATTTTTGTTTAATTACGACACTATTTTTTTTTTTTTGTAAAAATAGTAAATGGAATTTTTAAACATATGTCTCTACAGTGGATACATTATAAATTTTATGTAATTCTAATATCCAAAAGCCTATGTAGTGTTAAAATTTCACAAAATTCTTCTGATTTGGAGACAAGATTTTGGAACAATTAAAATCCATACAAAATACTAACTAATTGTTCATTTTTCAAATAAAACGTTTTTATCCTTAGAGCTACCATCTTGCAACGCAATAATTTGGCTTGAAGAGCAAGTCTGATCCTCTTATGGCCACTATCACACGCAGATCTTATGTCTTAAGAGGCCAGGTATTAAAGCAAAGAAAAAGTACCACCTATTTAAGCGTAGAGTCTAATAAAATGTGTTTCAATTATATGATCATTCGTCTTAAATTTACTATCAGTAAACTTTCAGTAATACAGTACTGTTGAAACCGTCGACAAAGCTGATTTAAAAAACTAAGTTCTTATTGGAAAATGAAAACAGTGGGTATAAAACACGAAGTATTTCGTTTGGTCGCACTTTTGCATTTCGCCGTGAAGTAAATGACAAAACGTACAGAAACGTTTGAGCTAGTTGTATTTTCATATTGACCTAAATTGACCTGGTCATGACAATATTATATTTAGAAAACGTGTTATCTATTAATAATCGAGTTCATTGAGTATTCCAGAGACTTTCGTTGGATTAGGAAAGCAAATGTCTTCCAATAAAATAATCTAAGTATTGTTTAAAGCTATGTTGTATACTCTACACATAAGTTCAAAGCATCTGTTTAGTGCGCATTTTTTAATTCTAATTTTTTACTTAAATTTATAACACTGTTTCATAACAGGAATAATTTGAGCAAGCAGCAACAATCCAATTTTGGCACTAATTGGCTTACTCAAAAAACACAAATAAAAACAAATAAAAAATACATTGTTTCCTCCCAAAACATTTTGTTATTAACTAAATTTGTAGAAAATCCCTGAATTTACATAGTATAAATACCTTCGCCATTCTGAAATAGTTTAGTTGTAAACATAATGTGACAACACAGAATATGTACTAAACGCGCTTAGTTTGTTCTCTATAATGTTCTTTCTGTTTCTACCTCTCACTTCGTTATACAACTTTCAAATAAAAAAGCTTTAAAGAGCCATACACTGACAATTCCGACCAACAAACCAATCTAACCAATAGCAAAAAGGGAATTAATTATAACTGTAGAGTACAGTGTACTCGTAGGAATTAGTAAAAGAAGTTGGTACTTCCCAAACCCAGTATTCTCTTGCACCGCTTGAGTAGAACCAATTTTTTCATTAATTTTCCCAAACATTTGAACTTTGTATACTTTTTCTGTAAAATATATGAGCGTAGTGCCTCTTACATTACTAGTTGGTTTTCTAAATTTTAACTGCGGTATTTCCTGAAATATAGAGAGAATTGGTATTTTGGCAACATTTTTCACAAACTTATTAAAAACCCACTATATTATCCTTAAATTAAGCCTGCCTCACGATAGCATAACAAAATATTTATGTTTTTGAAACCAAACTTTAGTTCCTCAAAATTCTTAGTAAAGTATTTTTGGTATTTTGGTAACTGGAATATACGCAGGTAAGCAAGTTTTACAGCTAATACCAAATGACAGTATGGTACCAAAATTGACTGCGTCAAAAAGACAAACGAGTAGTTCTACAAGGTTTCAGTTTTTTATCTTTTAAAGAACGTAACTCTATAAATAATTTTTTAAACCTACAAATATTATTTATTTCAAGGTCAGCGACTGAACAAATGTTGTGTGTCATTGGGTTTTCTGGAAATCAATGCTTGAATTTATTAAAGAGTTTACAGAGTAACGACCATATTATTTAAAATGCTTGCATTGGGCAGTGACTAGGCTGTATATCCTAGAAATTTATAAAACTATATCTATTATGAAGAGAAAAGTAATTTAAAACATAACAACAACGCACAAACCTTGAAAGGAATGCTAAGCAAGAGAATATTTTCCTGTGTCACGTCAGTTCCTGGAACGATACAAAAGGATTGTGTTTAGTTATGAATAACAAACTATGATATTTACTTACCTGTTTATTAATTAGTTCACTTACGTAATGCAGTGATGTGATGGATTTAACACAATTTGTATCTAACACTGGGAATAGAAAATTAACGTGATTGAAATATCTTTTTCATTTTAAAATACCTCGGAATTTATTTAAATATATATTCTACATTTTAAAATACTTAGTAGAGATTGAAAGGCACACTAATTTCTGGAGTTCTGCAACACCGAAGTTGATCACTACTGCGTAATTGCAAATAAGTTTCCAAATTTGGAAATAATATAACTTTAAAGGAACCCCGGCAATCAAAGTAATATTTACACAATAAAGGTTAAACATTATAAACAAATTCAGCCATATAAAGAGTTCAAAGCTCTTTCAAACCATGTATTTCTGTTGTAGGAAAATACAAATCTGCTAAAGCTTTCGTTCCCTACGCTCAATGAATAACATATTTTTTAGATGAGGGTGGTAGGAAGGGGTCGGGGGTTTTGGGGTTTTGTAAATAGGGTTTCTAAGGTTCTAACATCCTTCTACCCCCAAGTTTTCCACTGCTATAGGGTGACAACATATATGTTTTTCTTCTTATAAGTGTCCCCAAAAATAATCAAAAGTCAAAATAAGTCACTCTTTCAGTGCATGCTCACCACCCTATAGATACTGGATCTTATATGAATAGAACATCTTACAGCAAATTACAACATATTTGGCCACAAATAAACCTAAGGGTTTCAAGAAACGTAACAAAGATTTCTGTAAAATTACAGGTTAGGTTACTTAAGTGTTTTATAAACTGTGCTTTATAAAAGTGCTTAAACTGAGACTGATGGTTTAGAAATACAAGTAGTCGGAAGCGGGTGCCCAATCTAACAACTGAAATTTGGAAAACTGAGACATAAGAGTTCCAAAATATATCACGAAAATAACATCCTCAACAAATATCAAATAATGGAGGCAGTACTTTTCAAAATTTTCCGTTTTAATTGTTTAAATTTTATACTAGTTTTAGCATTCCACTATAACAATTTTATTACAAAATAATTTTCAATGTATTTAATTTTGAATAAGCTATAAGTACCACCGGATCACGTACTCATTCAACATATTGTAGTAGGCTACTGACTTGGTTATAGACGTTTATTATGTTTTCATGTTTGTGGTTGTTTTGGGCTAACTACTCAAAATCATGCAAATTCAAATCGGATACGCTAATCTCATCTTCAAGCCGTCTGGTGTTGATGGACCTATTAGTTTCTTAAGTTTGCAAACAAACACAAAATGAGATTCACACTGTGAAATGCAGAACAAAGTCATTTCGTGTAAAGTTTATATATGTTTGTAAAGCCGGATGATTTATTCAAAACTAGCTTTATCACGTGGTATATAGAACTGGTTTTAAATTTCAATCTCAATTATAAAATATAATTAAAATTTCGTGCTACTTTCAAATCAGTGGAATTAGGAACTGAAACCAGGTCTTAGAACATAAATCTTTGAAGACTGGAAAGTAAAAGAAAGATATAAATATTTAACTATCTACGGACTGTCGAACATTTCAGAATTCTCACAAATCTAAAACTGTTAAAAATATTCTAAACTGATAGAATATTGACAGCTGGTTCTTTGCATATATTAAAGTGTATAAATTTCAAGTTCGATCGAGTAGCATTGATCGATGTAAATCACTCTTGAGTCTGTTGCTTTTAGACTACTACACGCTGTCAATTGGTACTATATAAAATTTTACAAGTTAGGCAATAAAGTTGGCGAGCTTTAACGGCGCCATTTAACTTATTATTATTCTGAAGAGATAATGAATGGGCGTGCCGCGTCCTTCTCGTCTCAGTTGCCCGCACACACAAATCACCTGCTCAGAACTAACATAACACTTCATGCTTAACCATCATTCAAATCTCCTTCACGTTTTACAACTTTTATTAACGAATCGCTTTCAATAATGTTCAATACCTTTACACGGAGCTATTGTATTATCTAAAGGCGTTTCATCAATTTACTTACACAAACAAATCACCTGTATAGTGCTAGAACTTCATGCAGACCCATCGTTTAATTCTCTTTCACGCTTCGCAACTTCTAATAACGGTTCACTTTCAATAATGGTTAATAATGTACTGTTTTGCATCGTTACTGTATTACGTAGTTCATCGAGGTATTCAATCAGTTTACACGTATAAACAAATCACTAGTGGAACGTCATGCAAACCCTTCAGATCCCCTTCACATTTTATAACTTGTTATATCAATAATTCATTCTCAATGTTACTAAATGAAATATGTTTTGCGTTATTGCTGTACTATCGTTATTTCTTCAAGGTTACTTGCACACACAAATATCCCGCAGAGTGCTAACACTTCATGCAGACATTTCATACGAGTCGCAATTATGTTCCAATAATTTTTCAACAGACACTTTTAATTAGGACTCAATCACTTCATAAGATCCTTGAAATCCCTGCTATGATTTAAAACTAATATCAAACTATAACAGTTTATTATTTTGAGACCATGATAACTGTTCAGATTTTTCATGAGTCTACGATTTTAAAACGACTCGTTACCACAGTAGAACTCTGTGTTTTAGTTTACCAAACACTCAATTGTAGGCTAGTGTGAGAGTACAGTAAATATAATTTAACCTTTAATGGACTTTTAATATTTTTATTAACTTGGATGCTCATACCGCTTAATTCACATACATACGGCGATTATACGGCAAAATGACCGAAGGCAACAAATTAAAGAAAACATAAGCAGTGCGAGTTTTATTCGCTTGCCAAGGGTTCCTTATCGTCAGCGACTCGAAATGTTTAAATTTTTTTTAAATTACTTGAACTGAAAACTATGCTATATTGATTAAATAAATATTGTTTCTAAACGCATCTGCTATAATATGTTTAAGATATCACTAAGATATCACAATATATGAATTAAACTAAGCGAAACAAAATTAAATGGCTTTTCCTAAAAAGAAAATGTATTGACAGAGAGATAACCGAGAAAAAGGATAGATGAGGTCGTGACTCTGGTTTTTGTCAGTGTGCATTTGCTGTTAAAGGTAGCCAATGATACTTGCGCTTTAGACTATAAAAATCTATTTTTCATCATTTTTTCTAAAAAAATTTGAATATGCGTATATTTCTAAAACTATATAAGTACGTCTAACTTAACGTGACGAGTTTTAAAACAAATAGCTGCAATACTATGGAAAATAAAAGGGAAACTGGGTTTTAGCATAATTTGTTAGGGTCAAACCTAAAAATAATTCTGATCCCTTACATAAAGCTTTTTCACGATATTTAATGATACCTCACCTCACTTGAGAGTATCATAAAATATTTAGGATAGCAAACTTTAACTCCAAAATATAAGATATATTAAAATATTTTTTGAGTTTTGATTATAGGAATGTATGTGGCTAAGCGAGGTATATAACTATGTAAAATGTTAGCTATATTCGTTTTGAGAAATGTGAAATGTGACAGTTATACATGTACCTGCTGGAAGGCTTGTTTTCCTTTTAAGATAAGGAACCCTACAATTTTAAAATGTATGTTTAACTAAATTTAAAAGACCTATTCAAGGATAAATCAACTTGCTTTGACTTTATATGTTTGGAAAAGTAAAAATTTTCAGTATTATTTTAGGGCAAATTAAAAAAACCTCTTTGGAAAATTGTATCTCTAAATTGATAAAATAGCGGTATGAAGATGCTGAAAATTTGGTTCCGCTATAGCGTTTCTGCAAAGTATATAAACACCTCCATGTCATTGGGGTTTCCGTATTTGTAGCTGCAGTGATTTCCAAAAATAGAAAGATGAATGTGTTTTTAAGTATTATTTTCGGGATTCTATTTACACTACATATTACAAACAATATAAATAAGTTACTAAAACAATTTTTTTTAAATCCTTAACGAAACCCTTTTAAACGATAACACAAACCATAGTATCATAAAATATTTGTGGGATAACAAACGTTGAACCCATAAAATTCATAAAGCATGTTTTTAGGTTTTAGTTGTTGGAATGTATCCAGGTTAGTATGATTTAAAACCATTTTGCATTTAAGTTTGATGCTGTTATCCGTTCCGGAGATATTTTTCTGACAGAAGGACAAACGAGTCATTCTTTCTGATTATGGATTTTTAATGCAACTCTAAAAACAGTTATAAAATATTCTAAATTTTAAAAAGGGATTGCGGAAAAAATTTAAATTATTAATAACTAGTTAGGCTATTATTGAAATTTAAATATAAAACAGATACAAATTGTCTGTTGCCCATAATAAAAGGTTTGTTTAACGTTATGAGCGAAAAATACACTTGTTTTTTTCAACAGCTGAGGTAAGAGAATACAAACATATCCTCATTTAACCTACATTGTTGCTTAAATGAGAGTTTCACTCTCATTAACATATATGACCTTTTAGATTTAAAAGGATTAAAGTGCAAATGTGTGTATCTCAAAACGTCAACTGCGTAATAGTTTCAGTGACAAGTTATAAATGATTTCCTACATTATAAATATCTTGAACTAAAGTTTGGAGATGTCGTCTTCTTCTAGTACTTAGGCATGTTCTGGAACATATTCTTGCCGATATAGGTCCGAATGTTGTCACCGTTATGTCCTTATTAAAAACGACATCCTCAAATACCGGAAACAGACACAGCTTGGTTACCTTATTCGGCCTCGAGGTTCCGGTCATTGTTTTCTTTGTCCTCAACTGTTTGTAGTTGTTGATGACAGAGTAAAAGATTGGTCGATCATCATAACAGTGCGTTCCTGAAATAAAGTATCAAACAGTTCAAAAACAAATCAAAGAAATTCGGTTCTTAAAATGTTAGACAAATTTATATATTTTTTATTTTTACTTAACTTATTTAACACGTAAACCGAGTTCATTGTGAGATGTTCCATTATTAATGCAAAGATGTTAAAAAAAGCAGAACTAATTAGAACCTCTTTCCATCTAATCTTTTATAAATATTTCTTGAAACTTTAGAACTTATACGTAATTTGATAGCGGGGGTTTAAAATAACTTTAAAAGCGTTAAACTTCAACAAATTTTAACTTTAGAGGTTGACCAAAGTAAATATCTCATCAAGCTAAACCTTTAATGTTGTATAGTCTAAGAATGTTCAATACTAATTCAGGACTAGAATGAAAATAAATAATTTGTAGAACTGATAAGTACAAGTTGTAAGTAAAAGCATAAGTCAAGAATTGATATAAGAAAACAGTCTGATCATGCATGTGTTTTACAATAAAAGGCTAATTATTTGACATTGGAAAATTAATCAAAGAAGGTATTTTTGTAAATACAGTAGAACTTCACTAATTTGAAATCCAAAGGAAAGCAATTTTTGTTCGAATTAAAGTAAGTTTGTAAGCCTTTAATTAAAGAGGTAAACCTTTATTTTAAGAATCCACTATAAACTGTAATGTAACTAAACATGCTGTAACAAATCAACAAAAACACGTCAATTGTCTTGACCCTGGAGGAAACCGTGTCTACACTTTAGCGCATAGGCGATTTGGCAGTTGTTCTCCTTATCTCCGCACTAGTTCGTGTTTCAAGAGGCTTGTTTTTTTGTATTAACTTCGAACTTTAGAGGTTGACTTCGAATCATAGCAACAAAATTTGAATTTTAGAGGCACGTGTAAAACGAAATTCTAATTTTAGAGGCTATATGATGTTGAAAATACTTGGAATTAACGGAATATTTATTTTCGATTATTAGAGATTTTCTGAAGGTAAGTGACAAAAGTTCCAAATTATGGAGGTTTTCGAATTAGCGAGGTTCTACTAGATTTTCCTTTTTAATCGGTAAGTTTATCTGAACATTATTTTGTATTTCTTTTAGTCACTAAAATAAATAATCATTATTGGAGAAAACCATCAGTAACCTGTTGATTAAACATTTTACTCCTTGTAATACTAGCGAAGTAAACTTTTCCAATGCCTCAAAACGCATAACTTAAATAAATTACTATTTATAAATTCCAAGTAAGTGTCTCTTCAGAGAGTAAAAGTAGACGCAGTGTAGAGTCGCAGGAACGTTTCAATTGGTAGAAGGTGTGGGCAATATATGCAGAATCCGTAGGTGCGCCGAGCACCGTGGGTGTCACCAGGTACAAACTGGTTTTATATCCACTCAAAAACTGGTTAAAGCTTATTCAAGTAGCTTTGCCAATAATTCAACAGCCTTTATTATTTGATAACACTGAACCTTTTTATTGAAATATTACGTCGAACTGTAAACAATTTTGTAAGTCGGTTCATGGCTTTGCACAGCGTGGGTTTGTCCGTTGCGTTGTTGAGACTGGTTGAGTTCCTCTGTCTGCAGACGACGCAGGTTGTTTGCAAGGAAAATGGCTGAAGGTTGACAACTGAAGACAGATACTGACACACACGACTAAGGTTTTGTAAACGTAGATATAACTATCGGTCAATTCCTGAAATCCATCTATGACTAAGCTCAGTATCCTTTTTTAGGTTGTGCTCATTTCTTTGCCCAATATTTGGTTGGATATTTTGGAGAATTTTCTTTCACATAATACGTATCTAATCACAGTTTACATCTTAAAGTTCTGTAAGAAATACCTTTATTTAATGTATCATCAGTTGAATATGTTTGATGATTGGAAATTTATATAAATATTGTGGAGAGTTAGTTGCCGCTCTTTCTAATTTTTTTCTTAGGTGATGATAATCGAATAAGATTCGCTGATAAGGTTTATCATCTTTAAGATTAAAAATAATTTTAGTAGATCACAAAAACAATAATGCTAAGTATCTTTCCTTCTATTTTGATTTCGGTATTACTTTGTATTAACAGCAATCGGTTATGGCTATACATACATTAATGAAATGCTTTATACTAGCTATCTAGATAGTATATTTAAGATGGATTGCAATAGTAGTTTCCTAGTTTAAAATAAATGTAAGTAGACTAAGTCTGTCTTAAGTTTGTAACTGTAGAAATATGAGATAAAATTTCTGCAACTGTTAAATAACAGCAATTTTTTTAAAGAAATGGTTAACACTACGATAAATGTATACAATTTTAAATGTAATTATTTTATGTAAATGTATGTTTTACAGATCCGTGCACAGTCACACGCTTATTTCACTTAATACTGAACAGTACTAATCAAGGAAAATCACCTGGAAAATAATAAAATTAATTCCGACTCTTATAACTATCTCAGAGAAAGTAAATTAGGTATTAAGTTTTCCAACGAGAATCATTCGTTTCTGAACAATATTTGATATAACCTTTTGACCTGACCAATTAAATAATCGAAATAATTGTGAAAGTAATTTTTTAGTGTGTGAAAGGTCCGAGTTCGTGATCCTCGGGACAAGTGTTCTCGGATCAATCGCAGCGCCGCCTGAGGAGCGAAGCGTGTTAGAAAGTTCACGTTCAGATCCCATCTTGAGACAATTCCATGGGAAATACAGGACAATTGGGGGAAAGTATGCATGTGACTCAACAGTGTAAACAGACTTCCTAGTCTCAGACAAAAGCGTTTAACCTTTGACTGAATCAAATCACTTTCACATGGACATTGTCTGATCGCTGATCCTTATCTATTTCTGAATGGAATAAGTCAAACTAATAACACGCGTCAGTTATAGAGTCCAGTTAACACGTCGATCTGTGTTATTAATAATTGTAATCAGGTTTAATAACATTACTTACAACTTGCACCTATCATATTTAACCTGTAAGACTGCATACCCGTGACATGTTGTGTTTATAAGCAATTAATTTGTACGGACGTCTCTATAAAATAATATCAAGTGAATTAGCTCCTGAGGGTTATTGTTAAACTTTGATTTATTTGTTGATGGAGTTTTTTGTGTATCATAATGATTAATATTTATTGTATTAAAATTAGGACGGTGTTCCTAGGATTTCACAAATTATTCTAAGGTATTTAATAAAACTTCTAATGAAGACGAAATTTTTTGTAACTAAAACTGTTGACTGAATATAGTAATAAACCGCGTGTAACTGACTACTCGTACAGTATAAATATTGAACAAAGGAATCATACAGTATAAATAGTGAACAAAGGAAAATTTTTTAACTTTTTCTCAAATAAAGGATCTAAGGAAACAATTTTTAAATCTCAAAACCCAAAACGCATATTTTGGGGGTTGGAATAGTTTTTGCAGAATTTAAAAATGAAAGCATAAAAGTGATCATATAGAGTATTATTTTCATCAGTACAGTTTCAGTTAATTGTAAAACATCTAGATGAACGAGTTTTTTTGGGAAGTTATTATTTAGAAACAGAGGCAAAGAAAAACACCCGTTTTAAACTTCAAAAAATAATTTATTATTCGTGTGATTTATGATTTTTGTGTTTTTGCTTTACATAAAAATCAAAAAATTAGTAACCGATTTTCAATCATGCCGAATGTACAAGTAAATCACTTGGACTTAAATACTTTAAAATTTTAAATCCTAACGAATAACACAGAAAGAAACACAACCTTATTAAAAAAAGGTGAACTTCCCAAATAACATGAATCCTCCTTCTGATATAAATTTCACTATGTACCACAAAGTTCACATTTATTTTCATGGTTAAAATATATGTATTTCCTAATCCAAGATAGCAGATACAATGGTCAGATCCAGAAGGCAATCATTAAATTAAATGTTCCATTGGCAAAGTTTGTTTTAATTAAATCGAAACAAACAAAATAAATTTCATTGGCTTTCGTTTTTAATCATCAAAGAACATAATATACAAAACAATATATAGAAGTAATAAATCATAATCAAAAACATAAAAACTTCAGACTCCTATTTTGCCATATCAAATACAATAATTTTAAAGTGTCGTATGCATATAGCTAACATATAATATTTTGGTCTAAAGATGTTCAGAAGTTTGTAAACAAAATAAACACACAATTGTAAGAATAACAATAATGTATAAGTGAAATTAAAAATAAACATTAGTTTCAATATAATGTAATTAGTAATACAACATTACATACAAATTATCTAACTAGTTTTTGGAAACAGTCTTACAAAGTCGGTTACTTCCGCCAACCATTTTAATTTTAAATATTTTTTAACCATTTTATACACACAATAGAAACAAAGCAAAGTATTTTCTAGGTCTATTGTATCTTTAAAGATACTAACAATTGTTTGATATTACAATTATTATTAATTATTTATAAGAACTACTTTCCTCCGCTACATTCAAGTCCGCTATACGTACACTCAAGTCATGTGTGTCTCAAACATGAAGCAAATTTGTTTACATCCGCGGTTTGTATAGCTGATTCATAGTAGAACTCTTGCGAAACGTTTATTTGAATGTTAACATTACTAAAGAAATACCAAATATCCCTCAAACGAAATTCTTGTGAGATTAACCACCTCGCCCATAACTGTCATCGCGATTCTAGGAAATCCCACATTACAGTTCCCTGGAAGGTCATCGGTATGGCTATGTAAGGAAACATTTAAAGAAAGTCATAAACACTATATTTAGAAGTAAAGTGTAAACTGTCAGACATGACAGTTGTCATTCCTCTGTCAAGGCTTCTGTTAATCAGTAAAACAATATAGGTTTGCTTTGTGTACATTTTGTTTCTGTCATATTTCATGCTAGGCTTCACTCGCAGATGTGATTAAATAAATAAAAGGACTATCGGGTAAATATTGTGTCTTACCATTACACGCAATAAAACAATATAGGTTTGCTTTGTGTACATTGTGTTTCTGTCATATTTCATGCTAGGCTTCACTCGCAGATGTGATTAAATAAATAAAAGGACTATTGGGTAAATATTGTGTCTTACCATTACACGCAATACAACAATATAGGTTTGCTTTGTGTACATTGTGTTTCTGTCATAGTTATGCTAGGCTTCACTCGCAGATGTGATGAAATAAATAAAAGGACTATTGGGTAAATATTGTGTCTTACCATTACACGCAATAAAACAATGTTTTAGATCCAAGTTCTATGGCACAAAAACCCACAGTGAGTTTCGCCCAAATCGATCTATGTATCCCTTTTAGACTTACGAATATTGATAGCTATACACTAATGAACAAACATAAAAAATACCAGTCAGGTTTTTCAGGTGTATTTATCATCTTTGAGTACATTTCACATTATTGCATTCTGTTTTGATATATATATATTTACGGTTAAACATGCGAATACAGTAAATTAAAACAGACGATCTTGTCAAAGTGTTTAGCTTTTGATCCAAATACATTGTTTTTTTTTAATTTTTAAATAGAAACCCTAAATATTTCTGCTTTAAAAAGTAGCCTAGATTAATATTTGAAAAGTCCTCTACATGCAAATAAAAGTTACGTCAAAATTTTTCAGCCATTCCTGAGATTAGCCTGGACAAACAGGCAGAAAGACAGACAGACATAAAGACAGAGAGACAGACTAGAAGTAAAAAATGCATGTTTAGGTTTTTTTTAAAGTATGAATAACCACATGAGATTAGAAAAAAGTATGTATTTCGAAATCACAGACAGACACTGTCTTCAATTTTATTTATATGTATAGATGCTTTCCCTATATTCAAAACAGTAAACAACTAGAGGAATAAATTATGTTTCTAAATTAAACGTAACCTATATATTATATGTTTTTTTGTCTCTCATTAAAACATATAGTTTAAACATATTACAACATACTTAAACACAAATAACAGACAACAAGAAAACAACAAAATACAAATAAAAAAATTAAAATGTAATTAAAAAACAAAAATTGAAACTCTAAAGAACGACCATTGGCAGGTGAAGTGATATATTTAAACCTAGGGTTTCTCATTATAATTACACTTATCATACACATCACTCAAAATAAACATGTATTAGCTTAATTTTTTTAATAAGTGAATTAATAAAAATAAACAGTGATAGTTTATATAAATACATATAGGCCTACACAGACACATACACCCCAACTACACATTTACAATTTACACATATACTCAAACAAACACACATACAGTCTTTATAAAATATATGCAAGTTACAACACCTACCTTTGAGCAACATTCTCAATAGTAAAAACCCAATTTTAAAATATAAAGGATCCAAAAACAATATAACTTATACCAAACATTTAAAAAAATTACATTTTCATAAAGAAGGCTTCAAAGAAGCATACAAACCTTATTACAGTATTATTTTGGCATCTTTTTATTTCAACAGAGAGCTCATTAAAGAACTTAAACGCTAGATATGAGAAAGATTTTTGCAATAGGGCTAATTTTGGTTTTGGCACCACTTTAAATTCAAGGTTTTTTCATTCCATTAAATTTATTTATTTTTTAGATAAAGGCAAAATGAGTTTATTTATTTACGAAAATTGAGCTCAGTTAGACCTTTAAGTTATAGGTTAAAACTATTAGCTATGATTACTATCACAACAGTTTTGTCAAAGTTTGTACACAACTGATTACCGCATTCAGGTGTGTATGTATTTATTCGTTGTCATAGAAACTAATGGTGTACATAAACTCCCTAACTGTTGTTTACCGTCGCTTTTAAAATTGAATTTTATTTTAAAAAACTAATGATCCCAACATGATACTCAGGAAAACCTAAATAATCCTGCTGTGTATATATTTTTTACTTTCTCCCCCTATACCATAGTATATGGAGAAAGTATTGTATTCGTCAAAATTTTCGAGTTTGAGTTTTTGGTGGAAATATCCGTTTTGGGTCCCCCTGAACCTAAAAAAGTGGTTTTCGGAGTGATGTCTGTGTGTGTGTCTGTGTGTCTGTGTGTCTGTGTGTCTGTGTGTCTGTGTGTCTGTGTGGATGTTATCAGACCTAGAGCCTAAACCAGTCGTCCGATTTTGATGAAATTTGGTATGGAGGTATTAATCCACGGTATCTCCAGGCGTTTTTTTCATTTTTGTGAATTTTTTATTTTTAAGGGTAATTTTCCCATAAAAACCCTTAAAATAACGGAAAAATCAACTTTTCTCAAAAACGGCTCTAACGATTTTGATTAAAATTTTATAGTTTATTAGGGACCTAAAGTACTATAAACTGTAAAATTTTGATCAAAATCGTTCGAGCCGTTTTTGAGAAAAGTTGGTTTTTCCGTTATTTTAAGGGTTTTTATGGGAAAATTACTCTTAAAAATAAAAAATTAAGTTCCTATAATGAGGGAGAAAGTATGTGTCAGTTTCCTGATACCGTTTATTTAAGATTTAGTAGTTTCGGAGATTATACAAAACTTCTGCTAAACTTAAAACGTTGACGTATTTATAATGTTGGTTTAGATGTATGAATATGAGTAGTTCATAATACATTCCAAAGGTAACTAAAATAAATCAGATATTGAAGTAGAGAATGTCAGACAGTGGATATAAAAGAAACATTTTATTATACATTCTAGAATCAACTTTGAACTCAAATGGTTCTTTAGGTTATAGGTTACAACTCACAGCTGGGATTACAATAACAGTTATTTTTCAAAGCCACTCGTAAACAATTAGCCGCTAAAACTAAATAAATGTGTTTTAAGTGAGCCTGTGTTATTTCAGTTAGTTTTCGCCCAAACACACATTCGAAGTTTTCCTCTTTATAATATTATTATAAATATAATAAACGTTCTGAATCTCTATGTTTCAATTTATGATCGGCCTAATATTTTTATTTATTTTTTTTTTTTTTTTTTGTCTCAAAGGTAAACCAAATTGGTAGTGTAATTATGCCTACACTATGTGTAACCCCATTTATTTAACTTAGCTGTTACTTAAGTACAATAGTTTTAACAAATTCTGAGAAATGTCCGTTTCATTTAATCATAACTGTTTTGTATTCGTCTTTTGTTTATACCAGCTAGACTAATGAAGTGGATTAACTAACGGAAATAACCAACTGAATTCGATCAGCCGAACCCAACTGAGCTACCGCCGCTCCTTTATGAATGCTTTAATATAATAGCTAGCTATCTTTAAATTATTTTGGCACATATATGAAACACACCATAATTATTTTATGTTATCAAAAATGTTGCCCACTTTATGTGTTTTATATTTGCGTTTTTCAAGAATTTGTTTTGTAATCAGTATTAGGCCCTATAGCATTACAAAATTCTTAACAATATTAGTTTCCTTCAAAAATGTTTGAACTTAAAAAATATATTATTCAGACAATACGTTTTACATCCTTTAGGTAAAGATTGTTTACCTTTTGAGGCAAATAGGTGAGTGTATGTTTGACATATAAGCTTTTCATACTTTTTTAATTATACAGAATGATTCGCAAAGAAATACAAACTTTATAAAAATAATTAAATTTTTTTTTAACGTTAGTTATTGTAGGCCTATACCAGTAATATTTGTAAACATTACAAATTTGGCAGTAGATAAGATACTGAGTTGAAACTTAGCAAACGCATGGGGCCAATGTATATTAAGTTTTACAAGTAAACAAAAAACTTTATTTTCTATTATTTTCTAAAGAGTTGCTGTTTAACTAAATTAATTAATTATTAATTAACATCAAATATCTATAACTTTTAACTTTATAAACAATGTAAAAAGGCAAACTAAAGTACAAACTTGTATGATTATAATTTGTAGACATAATTTGTAGACCATTACCGACAAATTATGTTTATACTTTCTTTCCTAAAAGTCGGCTATCTTTTGAGCTACACAAAAAATCACTTATTTTTTCTCCATTAAAAAATTCTTGTAACCTAGGTATTTTTTCAACGGTTAACATTTTTAACGCAGCTATTTTGAAAGTAAGGTCTTGGATTTTGGTGCTTAACTTAAATAATGCGTTTACCAAATTTGAATCCTTTAACTTACCTATTCCCTTAAGTGTACATTTTTGTAAAAAATCAAATGTTGCAAATAAAGGAATCCAAACGTTTTTGAGCCTACGTTTAATCACATTTTCTATTTATTTTCTCTTGGAGATTCTAATGTCATCTGCATATTTTGACGAATCACTCACACGAATATATTTGAGTTTATTATTATAAATAGTATTACACATTATTTTTATAAATTAATATGCTTGTTATGTAAACCACACCATATATTGCTACAGACTTTTCTAAAGTATTTTAATAACAGACGTCATTCTAAAAACGTGTAGGATGGCAGAGAAGGTAGAAACTTTATAGAGTTTATGTAACATGTTTAAATTTAATAAATGAGGAACATTACTCAACAATTCAACGCTAAATAATGCAAACCACGAACATAACTTGTATGGCCACCTTCCGTGACAAATAAGATAACGATGTAGCTTTCTGAACCTACTATCACCTAATCGAATTAAAAACCTTATTTGGTTTAGAAAATAAAACATAATTTCTTAATTTCTCAAGTTTTCAAACACGGTAGGCGTTGTGGCAGCTTACAAGCAATTGATAAGACTTGTAGTGTGAAACTGTGTTTAAGTTCGGAAAGAATGATTTTATATACAAGTACCCAGGTACACCTTGTGGTCCCGACCAATAAGGACAAGTGGTGTTACGCGAAGACAATATATTACGCGGAAGACGACAGAGTGCTAACGCAGATGGAATTACATGATTTCGTAATAGCAGTCTTCAATGTTATATTCATTTCGATCAATTATTTTTTCTGCGTGCTTCATATACTAACCACGTCTTTTCTCCATGCATGTGTTTTTAAATGTATTTTTAACAAAGGTGCAGGATTAATCATAACCTCAAAGTTAAAATTGTAAATAATATTTAGTTTCTAAATTACGATGTAACAGTAATAATAAAGTTAAAACAAAAAACAGTATAATTTAGGCAGAAAGAACCTACATACTAGTTTCGAGGTGATAGAGAAAACAGACGGTTAATGTATTGTTTACCAGCAATAAAAATCTTCTATCAGTTAGGCTATCTACTTAAATAAACAAATGACATTTGTTTTAAAGGCCTGAACTTTCTTTGAAATAATTAATTCTAAATATTAGTATTTCCTCCTAAAATAATAGGCCATACTTGTAGTGTTTTATAAAATGTATAAATATAATACATAGCTAGAAAAGGCACATTTTACACTTAGGCTTAATTTTATTTATCAAATTCAATTATATTTGTGGATATTTTTGTTCATACACAGTTAAAAGCTTCTGAGACAGTTTCTCTGTTTTTATTTTTCAGTTACAAGAATATTTTATGTCACAAATACCGGTTGAATTCAAATATGATTCTTACTGATTATGCAAAATCTTTAATTTGACTTATCATTTGATTCTAAACAGAGAACAAATCATTCTTAAATAATGTTTCTGGTATTTTTACCATACTGAAGTAGACAATATATTTTTAACCTACGCCTAAAATAAAATTTTAATAAGATATGTATTATAATTAGGCTTGTTGCTGATATTTACAAATAGTGCTATTACGTATTTAAGCCCATGTACAACCACTCAAATATGAATAAAGTAGTTAACTAATAGACGAAATTCCTCATAAAAACAACTATTATTTTAATATGTTAAAATAAATTTTCAAACATGATCTCCATGGGATCGTAAAAGTGCAAGGTTCCAAAAAATATTTATTTCCCACTGAAAAATGTACGTCTATCTCAGTTTTGTGTAGTCCTTTTCTGTTAATGCAAATTTTACAAAAAAAGATCTATAAATTCGTGCGGCGTTAACAATCAGCCGGTACAATAAAAAAGTCATAAACTGTCCATCCAACATGAGATGGCTCTGCTTATAATTTGGGCGAATAAAATTTCGTTTTTATGGAGTTCGCATAAATAAATATGACCTTGACTAGAGGGCGTGTCACCTTGATTTACGCTTCCGTCCAGACGCGAGTGTACCTGCCCCAAGGCGACCACGCGTTCTTGCAAACTTGACATGACCTAACCTAGCAGCGCATGCGTGTTACTATTGAGACAGAACTTGTTGGGAAATCGGTCAAGTGACAGTTTCTTGGATTTGTTGCAATAAGCTGCTTTTGTTTTGTCAGTTGGCAAGTCGTAATTGTATTAATGTGTGCATCGCTGAAGGAAAATCTCCTACGACCAGGAATATAAAACTTTGCTGTTATAATAGAGCATAAACTTTGCTGTGACTTTATATTTATACACAACATTCACTTACAGAGTTATATAGTGTGAACGTTATTCTAAGGTAAAGAAGCTGAGTTTATTGGTGGCGTACTAAGCTTCTACAAAATGTAAAAAATGACACATCCTTCGTAATGACCTAGAAAAAGGGTTGCGTTTCTTTATGTAGAGAAAAATGAAAAATCGTCTGTTTGTTGTATTGTTTAATTGTTACTATATACCAAGTTTGTTAAACATGACCGTAAAAATAAAGTGTATTACTTCAACATTTTGTTATTATAATTACATTGTTACATACGATATTGTTATTGTTGACTCTTGTATACATAAGTTTTGGGAAATAACAAAGTAAAAGAAGAAGAAGAAAACGTGTTTTATTTATAAATTATACAAAGTTAATACAATTACACCAAACGACCATAGGTAATAGCCCTTCGGCTTGGTTGAACCTAATTTTCTATTAACAAAAGTCTTTAACTAAAATATATAGCTACAAATTATTCTAAAACTTTACATTTCAACTACTTTGTAAATACAAACATATTTAAACCTACATAATTTCTAGTTACTACACACAATACCCAAAAATATAAAGGTTACACAAAAAAACTAATCATTTTTATTTACAAATAACAACAGCCCAACAAGATCGTTGTCAGTTACAGAATTATTTTATTAGCTTATCATTATATTTATGTATTCAAATATGCGTAAATATATAAATTTATTGCCTACTTTAGCTTAATCCAACATATACAACCTACATTGTAGGCCAAGGTAGCCTACATACATTAAAAAAATACAATTTAATTGATTAAATAAAATAATCATTAAATGCAATTATAAAGTATTAGCCTACTGCTACTGAACTCTAAAAACATATTACAAAAAAAAAATGGAGCCATCATGATACATTAGAACGTTTAATAACACAGAATGGGAAATGCAGTATTTAGAATATTGCACAACGACATGATATGATTAAAACAATATTACACTTGCTTGGAAGGCAATTGAAAATGTATCCTTACAAAATCCAACTTATTTTAGTTTAAAGAAGACTGAGAAGTACATGAGACTTTATTATAGATTATTATTAGGTAACCTTCCTTAGTCTACAAATTAGGTATCTTAAACTTAGTATTATTTAAGAAACTCTTTGCTGTAGTCTAAACTCTGGAAACAAATTAGATTGTTCATAAATATTACGTAGGCATATACATGGAAAATTATGTCATGTCTAGGCTTGAACAAAAGGCTTTATTTATATTTTGTTGTAAAGAAGAAAGTCAAAATTTTTCAAGAACAAAGACAATGCAATTACGGTAAGTTTATAAAACAAAACAAAATACTAGCTTGAATAACATAAAATACATACATTTATTTGAAATTATGATAAGCGTTTACTAAATATAATAATTTTGTTTAGAGTAATTTTATGAACATAAAATATAAAATACCATTTTGAATAAAAAATTAAAATGTATTCACTTAAAAATAACATTAAAGTGCTTGTATCTAAATTAAACTGAATATACATCATACAATTTAAAACTTAACAATCTTTCAAAACACCGGGCATTTTTATTTCAATACAATATAAGTTACCCCCCAAATACCATAAATTAGGTACTACTTTAAAGTGTTACAAGTTGATTAATATTGTAGTAGTGCTGTCTTTTAATAATAAAAGAATTTGGTTAGTTTCAAAGACAATGACGTTTAACTTGAGTAAAACTCGCTTTGTCGTCAAAAGAACAAACTTAACCATGATTTTGATCCGTTATGAAGCAAATAATGCTAGGTTCATGTTTGTAAATTACAAATTAATGGATATTTATGCGTTTCGTCAAATTCTGTTCATAAGTAAACACAGTTGAAAATGTTGACTGCTATTTTAAAAACCAAATGGGATGGCAGATTTAAAAATTATCATGATAGCAATCTGTCCATCGAAATTTCAAGTCTCTGGTTAAAGGTTAACCTTCAAGTAGTACTTATGGCCCAATCAATGGCAATTTTGTCATGTTATTACATTTAACAGCAAGCGACATCCACAGTGACTTTAAGGGTAACACGTAGGTATATAAAATACAAAAACTATCAGGCAATGAGCTTTTGCACATTTTTTATAAACAAAAGTAACAATAAATTAAGTCTTTTTTGGGTTTTTCGTTGATATTATAAAATGTTATGAATGTTATGTTACCAATGGGACATTTGTAGAGAATTAAAAACCTACCAACCTTTTTTTATTTGGAAAAACGCTTAAAAATTACTATTTTTCAAAAATGCATATCTTTGTTAATTTACAATATTATCTTTCGGAAAATAATTGTTTATTATGTGTACTTCAAACATGCGGAAGATGAAATTTGTCGCATTAACAGTTTTTCCACAATTACAGCCTAAACAAATTAGGTAATTATCTTGCATACTGCGCTCTATTATCCTGAGTGGCCAGATTTATACTTACAAAACAGATTCTGAAAGTAGACATTCAAACCTACAATTAATTCTTATATCTTCGATTTTTGAATAAGGTTGATAAAGTATGATAAAAATGCTTCCGAACATAGCGCGACCGACGGCGAGAGAGGCAGTGGTAGCGGGTGATCCATTCATAACATTTTATAATATCAATGATAAACCCAAAAAAGCCCTAATTTATTGTTTATAAAAAATTCGCAAAAGCTCATTGCTTGATAGTTTTTGTATTTTACATACCTATGTGCTACCCCTAAAGTCACTGTGGATGTCGCTTGCTGTTAAATTTAATAACAAAATTAGCCTTTTATTTTTCTCTATTAACTAGTCTATAGCCTATACTACATCAAACAAACTGCCAAACAAATGCAGTAAAAGGAATTCCTTACATATTTTGTCTTTGATGTCATTATTTATTATTTGCCTAAATGAAACAGCATGTGTGTTTTAAATCAATAAAAATGTTGTCACGTGACTGCTATCCAGTTTTTACAAGGCCATTCCTTGTTAGAGTATCTTCAAGACTTACTGATCTAACGCAACTGAATACTATTAAGCTTCTCTGACCTCCACGTTATGTTAACCATATATATATTTATACGGCTATATACACACGCTTATACAATCCAATCCTTTTGCTTTCACTGGATACATTAATGTATCACAAGACAGAAACAAAGGTTTTACTACACTCAGTCAAGACCGGAATCATTAATTAGAATTTTTTAAACAAAGGTGGATTATTGGTTGGTTAGAACCAAGCTTAATAACATATTAAAAGTAAAATCTATAAATCTTGATACTAGGAAGGAAATTGCATCAAATTGCAGAACGAATATTAAAAAGGACATGGTCTACAATTACTTTTTAAATCTACACCAATTATGTATTTAAAATATAATGAAAGATCTAAAGTAAGATACTTTCTTATATATGTTTTTGCGTAAACTTTGTACATCATAACTTGGAAAATGCATGAGAATCTACAATGTTTAAAACAAATGTTTGCAAAATCTTGTATATTTTCATCCGTTCATCGCTACACATCTCATTTATGTATCGTTTATTTTTACAAAATAAAAAAGAAAATAGCAAACCAAACTGTATACCTAATTCAAAATTGTTAAAACATAAGGCCACAATTTAAAACTTATGTTAGACATTTCTAATGGCATAATTTCTTAAAACCAATACCCTATACCCTAATTTAGATTAATTATCTTATTATGACTAAGATTCTCAAAAATTTAAGTCTTAAAATACTAAACCATTACACTTAATAGAGCCACTGACTGGTCCTATTCATTTCCATTACTAAACAAACCAATTGTTGTGTTTTATACCCAAAACTCTGTTAACAATCCAACTTGATAAGTGTCTGTCCCAAATAGAGGTAAACAAGAAATGTAAACTAGATAAGTAAAAACAAACTAGCACCTGAAAAAGTTGGTATCCATTAAACACTTACTTCATAACCATGACATTTGGTACACCAATATTAAAATAGAATACTTCAGGTCTTTTGTAATCCTGACTTCTCTAGTCTTTAAGAGTTAAGTTCTTAATTTATGTTACCTTCTAACAAAAAATAATATAAATTAAACACAAGATGTTAAAAACACAATACATTCTTAATTGTATGGCATTATTATATTACATT
>JAGFPH010000003.1:140583-151340 GCA_018207615.1 Philaenus spumarius
AGTATTAAAGTGATTATAAATTTGCTAAGTAATGTTGCTATGGTAATACATGTAAACAAACATAAGCTTTTTATACGAACAGCTGTTTTTGTGAGCTATGGTTTTGAGTTCATACAATAAATGCTGTTCAGTTTCTTCCAAATTTGAAACTTTTTCGGGAAACTTTTCAAACTTTTCTTTACGTATAAACCTTCTATGAACTACTACAAACATTTTAAGACCAAAAATAGCCAAATCGGTCCAGCCGTTCTCGAGTTTTAGCCAGACTAACGAACAGCAATTCATTTTTATATATATAGATGAGGGGTACATAATTTCGTCCGAGGAGCACGAATGGACAAAAGCACTTGAATCAGGGTATGATGATGGGTATAGCGGTGACCTGCATCCTGAAGCATCCCAGCATTGCCTGTAGGGCCAAAGTATTTGGGCGAATGGCAAGAATTTGTACGGATAATTTAGATATTAGATTTTCAGAAATTTTTTAATTTTATTAACTTGAACTTACTTGTTTGAAAGGGTATTTGTATGTTGACTTAATACTATGGAAGTCTAATGAGAGCTTCGCATGCTTAATCACAACCTAAGATTATTACAAGTCTAAATAATCGAAGGATTATGTATATGATATACCAGGTTTATAATAAAGGTTAAATATAACTAGAGTAATTTAGGCCAACTCCTAAACGAAAAACTAACCTAAAAATTAGAAATACAAATTATTTCGAAGTATGAAACAAAGCGCTTTAAAAAATGTAGCCTATACCAAATCTATTATTTGCGATCAGGTCATTAAGTTTTGAAGTAATTGATAAAATCTTGTCTGTATACGTCCATTTTTTATAAAACCGTAAACATTTATAAAGCTAATCTAAATTTGATCTCGTAATCCATCAAACCATGTTTTTGTATTTATAATCGCTCGTAATATAGGGCCTTTTTCAGAGCAAAATAAGATGAGGCAAATGGCATTTTTTACAGTTTTTTGTTAAAGAAGGCATAGTAATTTGCATTAAAGTGAAAGCATTTAAACATATGCTTCCGAAATTTCTCTTCGACCAAAAGAAGCACCTTCCGCCACTCCTTAACTCTATCCAGTGCAGGGCGACACTACAGAGCGTGGGAACTCCGCCTTATGCAATGTACAATACTGCAGCATGTAAATGTAAGGATATAAACTGTTATTATACTGGGACTACGACGCTGCTATTAAATATGGAAAGCCGGAGTCGTGAGTGCAGACTGTCTGTCTGTATACTGTTTAGCGTAGAACAACAATATCTTCATAAATCAGTTGCTTTTCTAATTCCGCTTGCTTAGTCTATTCTAGTAACGTATCACACTACACCCCCACCCCCTTCACAAACATTTGACTATGAATTGTTCTGATTCGTCATGATCATGAATCAATATTCTCAATATAGGAAACCCACTATTTTTTCAAAATTGTTTGGACATTGATTTTTAATTTGTTTTAGTTTGATAAATTTTAGTTTTAAATTACATTTTTATATGGATGGGAAATTTATATTTTTTGCTTTTTAAGAAGCTTTAAGAATATTGAATTATTCATTACAATTCAAATCAGAGATTCCAGTTCCACGTCCAGAACTTTGTGGAGGGACTTTTTGAGGCACTACAAGTGGTGCAGAGGTTACCGCGGTTGAAACAGTTTCACAGGTTCTATTCTAAGTACTGGTGTTCGACTTGACTTCGCTATTCTTTATTAGTTAGTTTAACTGGCATTCAGTTAACAAGTTAAGATAAAAAATAAAGAAACAAACTTTGAGCTATGAACATTTACAACAACAACAAAATGTATTTTAACGGTGTTTATGATTTAATATAAAAATTAAATCTAGTAGCCTAGGTACTGTAATAAAATATGGAGGCACCTCAGTTGACAAGGCTGCGACGATATACGCTCGTGGTTTGAATCCAGCTGTGATACTCCATTTACTCCCCGTCTTCATTAGTCACTGGTATTAAGTAAATACGTTCAGCGACCATTTTATCCTTCTCAATATTAAAATTCAGTTTTAGTTTATTCTGTTTAAATGATCTATAGACACATTTCTACTTCGGCAAAGATACATGAAGTATAAGCCTGTCTGATGGAAATGAACGAAGCAACATCGATGCTCTTATTACTAAAATAGGAATACTATCAAAAACATAGATGAATGAAATATAAAACTCTAAAATGAACAATGGTAAAAACCTACAAACTTTCATTACTTTGGAAATTCAAGTCAATGTTTTACATGATAGGATGTAACTTTTGCAACAATAACTAATCAATAAACAGAACTTATTTTTTACATTGTGTTAGCCCATAGGTTATTGTATAATTAAGAATATTAAAGAAAACTTGAGTAGACTTCGTGTATCGTTTATTTGAAAACAAATAAAAAATTCAGTTCAATTTTTTTAATCCAGTTTTTATTTTTATTTACTAGAGTACTTCTTCATGTATATGTTCAACATAGCAAGACAATAACGTGTATATACTATTTCAGTCATTAGTTGTATCAATACTCACAGTAATCTAAAACACAAAACAATTTTTAAAATGGGAACTATTTACCTACATCCTCATTAGTATTTCTATAATCATTTCCTCATTCTATTTCTTCATTATGTATTTCAGGAAGGTAACAAAAATAAATGATAATTGTTTTACATTAAACTGATTTATTGTATACAAACTTGTGCACAACGTCACGATTTTATGAAACCGTAAGCGAATTGGGGGATAAAATTGTTTATAAATATTTAACTTTAACTTACACAGACCATTTTAACCATTGTGATGTGTGTTACCATGACAACCATTTAAACAATATAACTTACTAATAAATAGCTGGTCGTAAGCTTTAACACAACTTTAAATTTTAGGTTAAACCAAGTATGGACCAAAATGAATTATTTAAACTAAAAATCTATTCTAACTTAGAGATTGGATTAAAATATGCTTAACTTGGTTCGGCAAAAGCACTTTTGAAATTGAGGTTAGTTATTCGAGGATGGTTTTTGCGAAACTAAGGCAGTTTTACAATAATGCAATATTATAAACTGTGTATAGTATATATTCTAACCTATCTGTGACAAAAATATCTAATTAAATTACCAACTTTTGTACATTGCATTTAAACAGCAAACCTATAAATTAATTACTTAAATCGCGTGCTAGTTTTTATTGTGAGTCTAATCGAATTAACCCAAATTAGTTATTCAAATGTACTGTCAGTAAAACATTTACCTAAAATATGGTCTACGTTTAACCTAAACTATTTCGCTTACAATTAATTAATAATGCGAACTAATGCATCACCAGAGTGTCTGTGGTAGTGTGTATTATTACCTTTTGAATTACAGTTCTCTTACATTTCAGAAACAACTAAGACATTTCTATTTCTTGTTTATCGAACGCTAATCTTTCAACAAATCTTTTCTACGACTTTAACGCATTATTACCAAGTCGTAGTAATATATTGAGTTCCCACTAGGCTGTTTACACTTCTGGTATTCTTTGTCCTTGCTAACAAATCTATATATAACCTTGTAAACAATACTATTATAAATTTACAATCTGACCCTTGCGGAACGCCCGTTGTAGATATAATTACAGCTGTTCTGATAAGACATATTGTCAATAAATTATTACTGTATCCAGCGTATTATTTATGAACTAGGTCTATTATTGTGCTAGGATGGTTTTATAGAGAGGTTAGGTTCGAGGACATTGTAAATGATTTCTGAAATTTTAATTCTGTTAAATGTTTTACGACAACATTCTACCTTGCATCGCTAACATTACAAAATAATATTGGAATTGAATTGACTTTAAAAATGGACAAACACACAACGTAGGCATTTGGTTGAAAACCAAATAAGAAAGTCAATATCAAATAAAGTTCAGGTCTTCAAGTAAACTTGGTTATTAACTTTAAAGATACCGGTTTGGTTGGTTTATGCCGATACTAAACTATCCAAACAAATTTCGGTCGTATTTATTTTATTACTTGCACACGCTAAACAAAGATAAACCGAAACAGTAAGCTGAAAAATTGTTGGCAAGAAAAGATCTACAAAAAAAATCGATATAGCGAAGACTTTAACGAATTACGCATTTAAACATTTAATAACAATTAAAAAAATGTATTTTCGGTACATTTGCCCTTTGGGTTAAGCAACCTGTGTCGCTTTAGTTTGACTTCATATTGGGCATGCGTCCGTCACGTACCGACCGTTATAGTACGCGCAGTCCATTAAAAAAGTGCGGAACGTCTGTACCGTCCGTCCGTGCCGTCCCGACCCAGTGCGCGCTTATCTTAAGGCTCGGCTCCCTACATTCAAAACGGCGAAGTTGGGTACCAATTTCAATGTTAGATAACCAAAACATACCTTCACTATTAAGCATATTTTTGTGTTGTTTTTGTCAAAAAATAAAAGCTGTATTTTTTTCTTAAAGTAAAATATATTGTGGGTGTTGATTGCTAAGGTTTTTTGCAATATCTCTTTTTGCAACTGAGTAAAAATTTAATGAAGTTTACTATTTTTTACTATTTATATCATACGTTTATGAAAACAATAAAACGGTATTTGAAAATGTATTTGGCAATAAACATCCGCATATAACAGTACTTCAAAATGAAACCAAAGTTTTAAATTTATTCCACGAATTAACGGAAAAAATGACTTATTCTGTAGCATTGTTCTTATGGGAATCAGATTCAATATGGCGGACAGGGTCGCGCCCCCTTAATGCAACTACTTTTGTAATAATTTAGGAATCTTATAGTAAATTTGTTTGAAGGATAAAAACTTACACAACTCATTGAAGAAACACGTTAGTATAAAATGTACGTCTTTTATTTTGTATGTAGTCGATAGCCTATTTAGTCAACATATAAACCGAAAGCCGTGAAATTAATGTTGCATTAGCTGCTGTAAATAAACAGGAAAATAAAACAAAAGCATATAAATATAAAAGTTGCATTGCGGCTTTATATCAAAGTAAATTATCATATTTGTATAAAGAAAGATTTTATTTAAAAAAAACCCTGTACTTTTCTAACTACTTTCTGTAAGAACATGAACAAATCTGACAAAAAACTTTGCTTGCTTACATAATGACAACGTAAACCATAAAACTACAAAGTGGTAATCGAATAGCAATTCCAACTTTATAATAACCTAAACTCTGTGCTACGCCACTGACTTGTTTTCATAACGTTCTTAGTTCGAGTCCATAGTACTAATGAATAACGAGATCTTCACTACTATGCATGTCTGTTAAAAAGGAAGAAATTAAGTTGCAGCCTGCTTTTACAGCGCCCATGTGTATTGTGTAATTATATCAGAAATAAAGCAATTATTTGAAAATGTTTTCTGTGTAAGATAACATACAAAATTATTTCTGCTTTAACTTTTGAAACTGCCGACTTCTAAGAAAAATAGAACTTGAATTACCTCTCATTTAAAGGTTTTTGGTCTAGATTTTTTTTAAACATGTTTTTTTTAACCGTCATTATTTTTGCCATTTTGAGTAAACATTTCTAAGAGTATTTTTCTCCAAAAATATCTTCTTGCCTTTTAGACTAACAGAAGAAATCTATATGCCATAGTGGAAGAAAGGTAATGGTGATCATTTATATAAGATACTAGCTGCCCGATCCGGCTTTGCACGGGTAGACAAATCAAAGTTAAATGTATATTAACAACAACAAAAAATATCAATAAATATATTACACTATGTATTTCTTATGGATTTTTAGTAACTTTGATCCCCCCCAACCCCCCCTAAAATTACAAATTTTTGAAAACCTTTCTTAACGAGCACCTAGGGCCCTAGAAGAAGCTACATACCAAATTTCATTCCAATCCATTCGACTTTTTTTAGTAACTTTGATCCCCCAAACCCCCCTAAAATTTCAAATTTTTTGAAAAACTTTCTTAGCGAGCACTTAGGGCCCTAGAGGAAGCTACATACCAAACTTCATTCCACAGTTTGGTGGAATTTTTAGTAACTTTGGCCCCCCCCCCCCCCAAACTCCCCTAAAATTACGAATGTTTTTAATACCTTTCTTAGTGAACACTTAGGGCCCTAGAAAAAGCTACATACCAAATTTATTGGTGTTTATAAATAATTAGTTCTTAAAAATATCTAAATATAAAAGGAAAATAATAATAGCTCATTCGTTACCACTGTTTTTTGTAAGTCGTATTTTCTAAGTTCTATAGACTCAAGAGGATCATTGTTTTTAGAAAAAATTCTTTGAATGTGTCTTTTTGTAGTTTACTTAATTTTTTTTGTTTTTGTCAATGAACTGGATGTTTTTGAATGAAAATGCATTAAAAATAAAACTTTCAGAGTACCTTTTTGAATTTAAATTGTGATTCTGCAATTTCAGCTTTATATCTTCTACAACTTTCTTGTAAAAGGGGACACAATCCAGTAAAATTTATGTTAATTCAAGCCTGGATTAACGTTTTGTATTAACGTTCAGCCTAAGATTGCGTGTTTTTGTACACTTGTTATGGTTATTAATTATGTAGGCATTTTTATTTTTTAACTTATAAATATTTAAAAATAGTAGAATAAAATCAATTCGAATTGCAAAATAATTCCACCACGCAGCTGAACCGCTGACGTGAGTTGAGCCAATTTCCAAAATTACGTTTATCTGTTTTAGGGTTTCAACCATTTGGGAAATTGATCTACTTATGAAGGCACTGAATAGCTGCCTTGTGCACGAAAAATACTAGTAGAATTTGTTTGTACCTAAGCCTCCAGCTTCGTTCAACTCGCTTTGCCCTTCGATCTTTCGGCCTCGGATCAGAAGATTTGACGCTTTCAAACAGGGTACTTTTATGGTATTTTACGTTTTTACGATTTTGGGAGAACGAAGCTAGCTATTATTCTGTCGTGTAAAAAAACAAAATGTGTAGAATAATATCCTACATTATTTTATTGTTTTTAGATAAAACCCTAAAAGTCTCATTCCATTACGAAATAAAAAAAATAGTTAATTCCGGTCAAAAAACGTGCTTCAGGCTGTTGGATTTTTTTTCTAACGAACTCGTCTAGCACCGACGACTTAGACAAACAACGTGTGTACAAAATTTGATCAAAATCGGACTTAAAATGCAGTCGTTTGATTGCGAACACATATATAATAATTTAAATGACACCGTAAAACGTGTTCTGGAGACCATGAGTGATGCACATTGACTACTTCCGACCTTAGATCTCAAAATAAGGGTCCTATGGAAATTCGCTAATAACCGTTAAAATAAAAAGGATGTCTACTAGGAATACAACTTCTGAAAACACGGCAATGTATTTTATAATGCAAAATATTTTACCTAGACGAATATATATTCTCAGAATTAACAGATACCATGTGTATCACTACTCCACGTAGGAACTAAATACATTCTTGATGGAATATGATAGGAGATAAGTTACTGCCAAGAAATACTATATATTATGTAATATACTATATTACACAATTTCCTTTGTATGAAACAGATAGGCCTATGTAAGAGTTTATTTAAAATAGCTTCTGAAGTAATACCCACAAGCTACTGTATTCGGTCTACAATTACAGATACAGCTAGTATAAGTAGTTGCACATCAAATCTATTTCCATCGAATTCATAGTAGATAGTTTACACATATATATAATCATGTTTATACAGTTCTTTTACGTAAGACAATTATTTATATTTCAAATATTGTAAAATAGTCAACTTTTAAGATATGCACGGAATACATATACAAGACAAACAAGTTCAAACATTATGACAGTATGTGACACTACAAAACATGTAAGCATGAGAACAAAATGGAATATATTTTCTCGGAATATGAAGGGGTCAGTGCCAACCATAATCATTTTTGTATTTGTGTTATTTGTATCTTTATAAGAGAGTTTACATTGTGTTTTTTTTTTTTTTTTTTTTTTTTTGTGAATTACGCAATTTCAATAATAGGTATTTACGTTTTGTAATTCATGAAGAAAAAACATAAAACACAACGTAAACCTATTAAAAAAAAAAATTGTTGTAACACAAAAACTTGAAATGTAAATTATGTATATTTTCCCCCGACCCCTACGAGTTTCATGTGTGTATTTATTATTTACTCAGCGAGCAGCTAGTCAGTAATAGGTCGGTTAGCCAGGCGCGGTAACGTCATACGATAGGTTCGACAGACCGAATTCAAAAGGATATTATTTTTAATAAGTAAGAAGTTCTACCAAAAGTGAATCGTTGAGGATTAGAAGGAATCATTTAGTCAAAAATAGTAGAAAGATCAGAATATCTGAGTATAGGTTGAAAGGCCTTGTTCAGTTGTAAAATAAATAGCATAGAATATTTATTTTGTCCACTTACTTACAAGACATTTGTTAACAAAGTAGTAATACAAACTAATGTTTTGCATTCTAATAAAAGCTCTAAACGCTAAAATTATGTTGCGCATTTCAAATAATCAAAAAGCTACTCAAAAATACTAAAATCAATCTGCATTTATATATTTAATAACCTTAGCATTCAATGTAACGTATTATAATACAGAGTAACGTATTAGAAAACAATGTAATGTATTAGCAAATAGTGTAATATATAACCATACAGTGTAACGTATTAGAATACAATGTACTGTATTAGCAAATAGTGTAATGTATAACCATACAGTGTAACGTATTATAATACAGAGTAACGTATTAGAATACAATGTAATGTATTAGCACACAGTGTAATGTATTAGCATAGTCTAATCTCTTGGCAAGCAGTGTAATATATAACCATACAGTGTAACGTATTAGAATACAATGTACTGTATTAGCAAATAGTGTAATGAATAACCATACAGTGTAACGTATTATAGGCATGCAGTGTAATATATAAGCACACAGTGTTACGTTTTATAACACAGAGTAACGTATTAGAATACAATGTAATGTATTAGCACACAGTGTAATGTATTAGCATAGTCTAATCTCTTGGCAAGCAGTGTAATATAAAACCATACAGTGTAACGTATTAGAATACAATGTACTGTATTAGCAAATAGTGTAATGTATAACCATACAGTGTAACGTATTATAGGCACACAGTGTAATATATTAGCATACAGTGTAACGTTTTATAACACAGAGTAACGTATTAGAATACAATGTAATGTATTAGCACACAGTGTAATGTATTAGCATAGTCAAATCTCTTGGCAAGCAGTGTAATATATAACCATACAGTGTAACGTATTAGAATACAATGTACTGTATTAGCAAATAGTGTAATGTATAACCATACAGTGTAACGTATTATAGGCATGCAGTGTAATATATTAGCACACAGTGTTACGTTTTATAACACAGAGTAACGTATTAGAATACAATGTAATGTATTAGCACACAGTGTAATGTATTAGTGTAGTCTAATCTCTTGGCATGCAGTGTAATATATTAGCATACAGTGTAACGTTTTATAACACAGAGTAACGTATTAGAATACAATGTAATATATTAGCATACAGTGTAACAGATTATAATACAGAGTAACGTATTAGAATACAATGTAATATATTAGTACAAAGTGTAATGTATTAGCATACAGTGTAACGTATTAAAATATCTGTGTAACGGGTTATAATACAATGTAACGTATTATGATACCATATAACGTTTTAGAATACAGTGTAACATCGATACATATTAGTCGCAGGTACAATAACTCAGTTCAAATGAGGTACAACTTTACTATCCCTCTTTTGAACGGGCATAATTTGATCAGAACAAAATTTCGTCTATATTTAAAATAACCGTTCAAGTAATGTTATTTTTGGTCTTTAACTTTAGTCTTTAATTTGAAGTGAACATCCACTACATTCAGGGAAAACATTCCAATGAATGTTACTAGAACACCTATTCTACAATCAAGCTTATATTAAAGGGTTTTGCGATGCTAAGTAACGGTAATAGTATACGAAACCAACATAGTCAGTCGGCCTACGTAAATTACTCGTACCTGAATGGTTCCACTCTTGATTCAGATCGCACATATCTATGCTAATGCATTCTTCGAAGTTTAATTTTAACCGAGGTTTTAAATTTATGAGTGAATAAATTCTCAGTTAAATCTTAGAGTCGTTGAGAAATTTTCTTTGAGTATCACCATTAATGACTCTCTTAGAGGCGGAGCGAAGAATTATTCAGGCTTAAGGGGCGTTACGGTTGACAAACCGATTCATAAATAAAATACTATTGGCATTTAATAGATTATGTTGTTTATTGGAATATTAAACATTACCTAGTCTAACTTTTTGCGTGACGTGTCTGTGAGCTCTGAAAAGTATTTAGTTAAATCATGGTTGATATAAAAGTGATTAGCTTACGGTTTTCACAACTTTCATGATATATGCAATTTTTAAAAGCTTAATACTTTTTTTAAATACAAATCTTTGAATTGCTTAATACGGGAGGTATACGCACTAATTGATATAAATGAGGCAGTCTACATTTACTCTGAAAACTACAAGTAAAGAAGTAATTGTATAATGTACATTGTAACCCATTAGCAAGGTTTAGTTCTTAGATTATTTCGATCGGACAAATGCTTCCATTAAAAATCTATGAGTTTAACATGTTTGCTTTGTGCCCGTTAGAATAATGAAGGCAAGGGTTGATGTTAGACAGTATGATAATACGTTACGCTGTATGCTAATATATTACACTATATAATAATAC
>JAGFPH010000003.1:154945-202911 GCA_018207615.1 Philaenus spumarius
AAAAGCATGAACATCCCACTAGAAGTTAGGCAATTAGTAAGGGAAAAGAGAAAAGCTCGTAAAAAATGGCAAATCAGTCGATATCCACAAGATAAGATGGTGCTTAATCGACTAAGTAACAAATTAAAGGAAGTCATTGATGAGTCAAAGAATGAAGCTGTCAGCACGTATCTTCAGGGCTTAACTCCAGGCAAAGATACTGATTATTCACTGTGGAAAGTCACTAAAGGCCTTAAAAGGCCTGTTATGCAAGTGCCTCCAATCAGAAAAGAAAATCATAAATGGGCGAGGAGTAATCAAGAAAAAGCGGAGATATTTGCAGAGTATCTAGAAAAGACATTTAAACCACATCCTGGTCAAACCTGTGATGAGAATGTTTCAGTAAACTATAGTAGTGGAAACATGATTATAAAACAGGTGACACTGAAAGAACTCAAGGACGAAATTAAATTATTAAATATCAAGAAGGCCCCAGGCTATGATTTGATTACAGGCCAAGTACTTAAAGCCTTGCCTGGAAAAGCTATTGTGAAACTTTTACACCTCATCAATGCTTCTTTTAGACTTAAATTCTGTCCAAGTCAGTGGAAGGTCGCAGAGGTAATAATGGTACCCAAACCAGGGAAAGAAAGAAATGAACAAAAATCAAAAAAAAAAAAAAAAAAAAAAAAAAAAAAAACCAAGCTATTTGAGAAACTGCTCCTTAGGCGTTTGAAACCTGTCATAGAAGAAAATCAGCTGATTCCAACTCACCAATTCGGCTTCAGAAACCAGCATTCAACTATCGATCAGGTGCATAGAGTGACTGGGATAATTGAAGAATCTCTTGAAAACAAGAGGATCTGCTCGGCTGTTTTCCTCGATATCTCCCAAGCTTTTGACAAAGTTTGGCATGAAGGGTTGCTCTTTAAGTTGCAAAGAGATCTCCCAGATCAGTTCTACCAGATATTAAAATCTTATTTGATGGACAGGATGTTTCGGGTCAAACAAGGCAATGAATATTCCGAAATAAAGACAATATCTGCAGGAGTCCCACAGGGTAGCGTACTTGGTCCTATCCTGTACCTACTATACACAAGAGACATCCCTGTTAATGAAAACACAACAATGGCAACTTTTGCTGACGATACTGCTGTGTTGGCCGTTGGAGCCACGGTCGAGGAGGCTTCAATGAAGCTACAGAGAAGTATTAATAACATTAGCACTTGGATGAAAAAGTGGCGGTTGAAATTAAATGAGTCAAAATCCACTCACATAAACTTTACAAACAATAAATTGATCAATGTTCCAATTCATATAAATTCACAAGTAGTTCCATCTAAGCTACATGCAAAGCACCTGGGGATGACTTTAGACGCAAGGCTAAATTGGAAACCCCATGTCAAAATGAAAAGAACAGAATTAAATCTGAAATTTAGAAGTATGTACTGGCTACTGGGACGGAAGTCCGGATTGGAAATATCAAACAAGCTGCTTTTATACAAGCAAGTGTTAAAACCAGTTTGGATGTATGGACTGCAGCTCTGGGGGTGCACCAAGAAGACCAATGTTAAAGTGATTCAATCATTTCAGAATAGGGTGCTTAGGAGCATCGTTGATGCACCGTGGTATGTGCGCAACGATGACTTGCATAGAGACCTCAAGATGGATATGGTCATCAATGCCATAAAGGGTGCTGCATGGAAGCATGAACATAGGCTCCAAAATCATGTTAATTCCGATGTTCTCAAGATGCTACAGAGCCGAGACACGGTGCGGAGACTGAAAAGGACAAAACCGCTGGACCTAGTGCAGTGATGTGTTGTGGATCAGCCGAATGAAGCGAGTGTTAATGTAGTGAAGTCACTCATTGGAGTGACTTTTAAAAATGTGTATTAGTTATGCAAAATAAGCTACTAGATAAGATTGTATCTTAGTTGTAGTTAATAAAGAAAAAAAAAAAAAAAAAATGTTTTAAAAAAGATATTTTTTATGAGCAAAAATCTCGTGTTAAAATTTCCATTTGTAATCATTTTATATTTATTTTATTCTTTTGTGCTGGTATTTTTGTCTAACCCTGTACGGAGTATTTTACAGATATCTACATAAAAGTATTTCCGGGGAGAGACAGTTGCCTATAGTTTGACCAATTTTATCAAGGGCGCATATCTCTGATCTTTTATTACAAATGTCCATTTATTGTGGAATTGTTTTCATTGTTTGATTTGTAATTATTCTTCAATATATTTTCTAAAACTTAGTGCTAATTTGACTACATCCATCCTCTAATCGGGTTTACTACCACAACCATTATCTTAAAAAAAAAAAAATATTGAATAAAAGATACAGTTGTTTTGATGTTTTAGGCTGATAAAGACTTGCAGTATTTATCATTGGCTAAATATTACTTGGCAAGTTCTCAACCACGAAATCAATACTGAATATTAAATGACTTCTTGTAAAAGAAAAACCCCAAGTCTACTTTATATTTAATAGCGGAGTTAATGTAGGCGTAAAAGAAGCAGCAGTCGGGTTATATGATATGAGGAAACCTCCAAGGTTTTAGACCGCAAGGTCGCACGGGTTTATTATCAACTACACTTTACTAGTTTATTTGATAAAGAATATAATATCATGTTTTAATCTATTTTTACTACAACTAATCGGACGAAACTTTTTTTGATATTACCAGAATGTAAGTTTATGAGTTTTAAACTGGCTAAATGGTCATTTTCCTTTTTATGAGAGTTGTAAAAAATACGGCTTCCTTAGTCATCAAAACAATGTACAAATATAAAACTTTACCTGGCATTTGAAAATAACTTAATCCTATAACTCCGGGTCTAGTAAAGGAAAAGTATTTGGACTTTACACTTTTTACATTAACATGATCCCTGGCGATTTTAACTTGTTTGATTCCTACTTTTGAATTATGTGTTTTTATGCGTCTATCGGGGGAGACTCCTGCTTGTTTTGCACGCTCTTTACACAATTATTATGAGTGAAATAATTTACCGAAACCTATATTTTTGAAAGAACGTTTAAAGATTGGTTACTTTAAACAAAGGGACGAACGAAGTCAATTTTAGCTGGGTCATCATTGTGAACCAGATTTATAGTGAATGTAATCTCCTTTTTAGTGACAATTACAATTATTAATTTGAAAAGTTGAATATTATTGCTGCCATTTTCCAATGTGGCGGCCAAATTGATTATTTGTAATGGATTAATATTTATGGCGTATTCGAACTCTACAGAACATTTAAGAATTTTATTCCTAACTAATAATTTTCCACAAACCCAACTGTTTAGAGCCCTTTAAAGTTTAAATATTGTGTTTTATTACAAATTTTTAAGATGGCCACAATATTGGAAAGTGGAGGCAAAGTTTTTAAATTTCAATTTTTTATTTATAGCGGCCACTGAAAAGTAGGTGAAGTCCCCCAACCGTGTAGTTTTGACCTAGTCATTATGGTAATCATGACTATTTTTATGGTGGCCTATTTAAAATGGACACCTGTCTAATTCACACTTTTAAACTTCTTCTTTTATATATTCAGTTAATTTATTTACGTACATTTTACATTAATTAAGAACATTGAATTCAGTTGGACCTTTACGTTATAAGTTCAAAGTAACCGTTAGGTTTGCTATATATCAGTCCTTTTTTTAAAGATATTAATTTTAAATGTTTAAAATCAGCTGTCATAAACTCATATTATATTTGTTGTTTTACTGCCATGGCAATTACAATGTTTAACAGTATTGAACGTTATAGTTTTTTGTAGAAATATATGGTTTTATGACACTTAATTCTGGAATTATGTTGGATCGACTCTAAATATTTAGTGTCACTGGAAAGCGTTCCTTAAGTATTTAAAAATAACTGACTTTTATGAAAACCGCCATGGTAAATTGTGTAACTTAATAGTTAGTAAAAGGTCCTAAGCTTTTTGAGTTGTTTTCGGTGATAAAATGGTTCATTGGGCTCTCTGAGAATTATTTTGGAATATACCCTTCAAGTGCTTCAAGCGTTTTCCAACGTACCCAACATTAAAATCAGTAAAACTTTTATTAAAATCGGACCAATGAAATTGTACAGAAAACAATTTAGTTTTATTTTATGTATATAAGATTATAAAAATTCATTCGTTTCCATTTAAAAAATTTGCTTTATAACTCTCAAAAATAGTTGAACAGCACATGTTTATAAAGAACAGCTGATTGTCTTTCATTATCGTGCTTCGCTGTTGTTCACTTAAATGCTTCGATATTATTTTCCTTTGTGCAAGACCTATAGGTAAAATAACGCTCGCTTTGACTAAAACAGTCTGGAATATGATTGACCTAGAAATTTGCAAGAGGGCGTTGACTGCAGCAATTAGAAAATATACTATTTTAATTTAGCTTACTCTCTTTGTTAGCTCAAAACTATAAATCAATTGGTATTGGTTAAGTTAATCCTATCTGATTAACGTGTAAAAAATATGTATTTGTATCTTACGGGAGGAAAGCACACAGGGAATTTACGGGGAATTACGGAATAATTGCCATTTCCTTTTTCAAGCGATACGTCATAATTTATTATTAATAAAATAGTGATTCTTAATAAAGATTGATAACCTGTAGGCCGTGAATATTTCTTAATGTATTTCTTATTAATGTTTAGACGTTTGAAAACGAACGTAATATTTGATTAAACATATGTTTCTAAATTCCTTGCCACTTTAAAAGTTTTAGTATTTAAGTTTATTCAATTGTCCCTCACTTATTTGACAACTAAATACAGACATTTCTTTATACAATTATAAGTTTTTCGATTGCTAATGATTGAGCAAAGGTTAAACTCTTGGGTGTTTTTATGTTGCTTAATCTAATGCATACTCGTAGAAAGCTACCAAGAGAGTTGTACGGGCGGTATGCATGAAGGAGAGTTATCGGTTTAGGAAGAATGCATCGTTGCCTCGTTACACTACTCCTAATCTGGTAAGAGATGAAGAGGTACAACTTGTAACAAGTCCACGTGCCAAGGTCTTGCAACATCTGCATAGCTAAGAGCTAAATAATCAGCTGATTATTTGGTCAATTGAATACTGTTACAGTAAGGCTGTTTCTCCGTAATGTAGTTTAAGTGATATTCTGTTTATTCATTTTTTATATAAGTTTATTGTAATGAACTCTCTTCTTTTACACCAGAATGATGATCAACACGTATAAATTACTTACGTTTGGGGGAAAATATATAATCCAGTTATTTCACTATCAGAAACTAGTTATAACCTAAAATGTACTACTTATTATATTTTTGAACGTCCTAATTATTTTCTTCTTTAGCAAATAATATTTAAAGTTGCAATCAGAAAATACATCAAATGAGTAAAGAACCGACCCGTTTATTTCGTTAAATTCGTTTGTGTAATATGGTTTTGTATACGTACAATTGTCTTTTGTATTTGTTTTGAGTAGTGGTGTAGGCCTAAGCATAATTTTAAAGTGAAAATGAGAAGTAAGATTACTAGGAAAGACTCCTACGTCTCACGCTAACTTCCGCCATGCTTGCTCCGCTCAACAATTGTGAGCGCAATAATTTAACTTTAGGAAAACGTTTTACTTAAATATAAATAGGATAATTCTCTCACAATAAAAGCCTGCGCATCACTTATTTGAATAATTTATAAAGAGACCTTTTGGCAAAATTAATATTTGGCAAAACTATTCAAAGTATGTTAAATATTTCGGGCTGATATAGGTTAAGCAACTTAGGCTTAAAGTAATTAATTTTTTTTTACATAGTATACCTATATACTATATATGTTCTTATACGCACCTTCGCAGAATTTTAATTAATTCGTGTTTTAATCTAAGACAAAATCAAATCAATGTCATAGTTTAATTCAGATAAACATTTAGGTTATAAGTTAAAACTAACGACAGGGACAGAATGACAGTATTTTTAAAAGTATTTGAGTATGTTATTATTTTGTTAAACTGATTGTCGGAGTCAGATGAATATATATATATATAGGCCTATATTAATATTTATTCGTTGCCATTTGCAACAGTAAATGTATAAGGCCACTTCACATAGAACGTATTAATACTCCGCCGACGTCTTTGTAAGACGTCTGAGACGTATCTCACAATTATATCAAATGGGTTACTTCACACAAGAGTATTAATACGTAGCAGACGTCGGAGGCGTATTAATACCGAAAAGCAAAATACCTCGGCTAGCTACGCGTCGCAAACGTATCTCGATTCGCGCAAGCGCACTGAGCAGTTCTCACCACGTTTTTCCTGTGTACATCGTCAACCTTCCTTAGTTTGTTTATACTGTGATTTGTTTAAGTGCAGTTATGAGTATGGTAAGTGTTTTGATTGATGAAGTAAGGAAGCGTCCAGCCCTTTGGCATGTTATGATAGAGAATTACAGAGATAGAGATGTAAAGGAACTGGCGTGGCAAGAAATTGCTTATCTATACTTATAAAACCCAAATACCATTGACTCATTGACTCATCACAGTTTCTCCAAAACCACGAGGCCTACAAACATGAAATTTGACACTAATACTCTTTATAGGCTCTAGACGCGCACTAAGAAAGGGTTTCCGAAAATTCTAAATTTTGGGGTGGGTTTTGGGGGGTCAAAGTTACTAAATCACGATTTATCAAAACCTATCGAACGGATTAGAATGAAATTTGGTATGTAGCTTCCTCTAGGGCCCTAGTTACTCGCTAAGAAAGGGTTTTTAAAAAAATCTAAATTTTAGAGGAGGTTTGGGGGTGTCAAAGTTACTATAAATCCCCATAAGAAATACATAGTGTAATATATTTATTGATATAATATGTTTTTTGTTAATATACATTTAACTTTGATTTGTCTATCCGTGCAAAGCCGGGTCCGGCCAGCTAGTCTCTATATATAAAATCCAAAACCCACTCACTCACTCACTGACTGATCACAGTATCTTAAAAACCATACCACCAAGGAACTTGAAATTTGGTACAGATTTTCATCATAGGCACTAGAGGCGCACTAAGAAAGGATTTTTAAATATTTGGTCTCTAAGGGTTGAAACAACCCCTAAAATGAAAACAATAAATATTGTTTGGTATATATTTCAAAAATCCTAAAGCCTAGGAACGTGAAAATTTGGTACACATATTTGTCACAGGGGCTAGAGGAGCAATAAATAAGAATTTTTTAAATATTTATCCTGTAAGGGTTGAAACATCCCCTAAAACCATAAATATTGTTTGTTATATATCTAAACAGAAACTACCTCCTAGGAACGTGAAATTTGGTACACGTATTTGTCATAGGCACTAGAGGCGCATTAAGAAAGACTTTTAAAATATATGACTTTTAAGGGTTGAAACAACCCCTAAAACAATAAGTATTGTTTATTATAATTTCCTTAAAGATAGAAAACTAAAATTTTGTACATTTATTTTTACACAATTCATATAAAAAGTAAACCAGTTTTACATTTTTCCATGTTCTGCTAAGGGGTGAAATGCTGTGTGGGGTAACAACCATTAAAACTATAAATATGAATTGCATAAAAATAATTCGACCACGTAGCTGGACCGCTGACGTGAGTTGAGCAAATTTCCAAAATTAAGTTTATATGCCTATGTTTTAGGGTTTCAACCAACAATTTGGGAAATAGGTCTACTGAAGAAGGTGTTGAACAGCTGCTTCTGTGTACGCAATATATTAGTAGAATTTGTTTGCGCCTAGTGTCCTCGCGAATTTGCACCACTTGGCTTCGAACCGGGTACTTTTATGATATTTTACGTTTTGGTCGATTTTGGAGGAACCAAGCGAGCTATAAGGTCGCGTAAAAAAACAAAATGTGCAGAATAACATCCTACATTTATATATTTAGAAAAAAAACTCTAAAAATATTTCATTCTCGTAGTAAAAATGTCAAAAAATAGTTACTTCTGGTCAAAAAACGTATTTCCGGTGGTTGGATTTTTTTGGCTAACGAACTCGTCGGAGCGACATAGACAACCAACATGTGTACCAAATTTGAACCAAATCGGACTTAAAATGCGGCCGCTAGAGTGCGAACACATATATACATATATATATATATATATGAATTTTAATGACACCCCAAAACGTGTTCTGGGGATCATGATCGGTGCTCATTTGCTACTCACAATCTTGGGTCTCCCCATAAGGGCCACTGCAATAGCTCATTTTTCCTATGGAAATTCGCTAATAAACCAGTTTTACGTTTTATCATGTTTTGCTAAGGGGTGAAATTTAGGAACCACCCCTATATCTGTAAATATTAATACCGCCAAGGACGTGACATATTTGGTACACATATTGCTCATAGGCGCTAGAAGCGCACTAAGATAGGATTTTGAAATAGCGGTTGAAAAAGAAGACGCATTTCACTCTATTATTTTAATTTGTTTATTGATTTAATTTATTCGGCACACATACCGTAACGAAGACGATTGACGGGCAACCAGTGAACAATATACACCAAACTAATTGAAAACACATGTTATAATTCACTGTCGCGAAATAATAGATGAAATAAAATGAGAAAAAAATATTACAATTAATTACGAATCAGTGATGAAAAAAACAAATTCCCTGTAACGAAGCACGGGTATTCAGCTAGTGTATTACATACACCAAGTAAGTGTGCACTGTAATTTAACCATTAAACTGTTCATGCTATTTTTTGCAATGCCATGCCATTTCGGTGCGTGTTGCAAGCATATTTTCAAAAATTCGCCAAATAATGATTATACCCCAACCCAAAATTGTTCTATAGCTTTTTTGTAGAGGAAGGTTAAAAGAATTCATTTATGCCAGTAAAAAATTGATTGATGTAAAATTTACAAAGTTATTAGCTCAAGGAACAAAAAATGTTCAGTAATGAAGGGAAAAAGTTCAACTTTAGACCTACATAAAAGGTAGTAAACATTTTTTGAAATTTTTTTCAAAATGTAAAAAGTTTTGGAATTTAGTTCTAAATAAAACTATATAAAAGTATATATCAATTTCAAATGACTTATTTTGAACGAGGAATTCGAACATCTTTAATTCGAAGTTTCGGTTCGGTCCCTTGAACTTGATATGATATCAATGTAAAACAATTATGGATAATTCGAAAGCAACTTCTTTAATTCGAACAGGAGGGGGGGGGCATACGTCTTAAACATAGCTTTCTGTTTGAACGGCGCACGAAAGACGTCTTAATACATTGGCTACGTTCTGTGTGAAGTGGCCTTAAGATATGTTTTAACTACCACTCATAAGATGTTTATTATTAGCGAATTTCCATAGGAAAGATGAGTTATTGCGGTGATCTTTATGGTGAGACCTAAGGTCGGGAGTAGTAAATGAGCACCGATCATGGTCCCCAGAACACTTTTGGGGTGTCATTAAACATTGCATATATATATGTATAGGCCTATGTAAATATGTGTTCGCACTCTAACGGTAGCATTTTAAGTCCGACGATTTGAACCAAATTCGGTACACATTAAGTCGCTCGGACGAGTTCATTAGCCAAAAAAATCCAACAACCAGAAGCACGTTTTTTGACAGGAAGTAACTATTTTTTAGATTTTTCTTACTATAATGAATTAGGATATTATTCTGCACATTTTGTTTTTTTAGACGACCTTATAACTCGTCAAATCATAAAATACCGTAGAAGTAGCCTACCCAGTTCAAATCCACGTGGGGAGTTTTACCGTTGATCCCAGGCCGACGGCCGAGCAGTCCATAACCCCATGCAAAGCGAGTTTTTCTGATACGAGTGAATGAAGCAGGGTGCAAGTCAAAGCTGAAGGCTTAGGAGCAAACAAATCCTACTAATATATTCGTACATGTAGACAGCTATTCAGGATAAACCTTCGTGAGTAAACCAATTTCCCAAACATATAATTTTTTTTTACATTTGCTAAACTTACGTCAGCGGTTCAGCTGCGTGATCAAGTTATTATTTTTGTTTTAATATATTTTCTTAGAAACTAATAGGCCTAATAAAATTTTGTTTTAAGTTTATATCATCTACCAGTCAAAGATATTTCAGTATGGTTTAGTCATTTCTGAGATTAACCCGAACTACGGCACAAACCCAAGATTTGAATGTATCTTTTTTAAATTAGTATAGCTTACATTCAAGTTATAAATATGAGGTGAGGATATGATTTGTTTTAATAATAAGTTTAATGTACTTCAAGTTGTTAGTTGATAATTGTTCATTAATTAATCTATTTTTGTTGTTCTAAAATTCTTCAAAGAATTTACTACATTTTACCTCTCAGAACACATTCAATTTCTTAATAGAATTATTTTAAACCATAAAGAACATAAAACGGCCATTTTATAATTCTCTAACATAAGGGTTTGGCTTATGAAATTATAAAACAACTGAACTAATTAAGTCAGTTGAAGCTATAGAGGTGAACCTTTGTGGTACCAGACATCTTTTTCTAGAACTGAATATTCGAAATTTTAACCAAGGTTACAATCTTGCAAAACTGTGACATAAAGACGCAAACAATTTTCTTTGTAGTGTAGTAAAATATCCCTCTTAATGACACAACTATTGCGCAAGTAAATCTGGACCCCAATTACCAATTACGCGGCGTTACCCGTGTCTCACGATCTCAAGTTGATTGCTCTGCAGGGTAGGGGTCGGCTCAGCTGTGTCATGTTTAACAATGTCCAACCGTATTATGTTCCGAGATGCTATTTACATCTTACCGCAAAACCTCAAGAAGTGTGGCAATACGTTGCTTCATTTTTTGTTCGTTTTGTTTTGTCACTGAATGGGACACGAATTATTTGAAAGATTAACTGTGTTAAATGAGTGCATATTCATAGCTGTTATAATTATTAGTTTAAAATTAATATTTATAATTAAAAAGCATTTACTATTTTTTCCAATATACAGGTTTTAAGGAAAAAAACAACTGATTTACTGTTAACATAGCAACTTTAATAATTATACCCTTTAAACAACTGTGAATAAATAAATAATAAAATCAAACTAAATAATAAAAATAAAGATTTTTTAAATCATTTTAAAATAAATAAAGTCAACATTTCAAAATTTAAAATAATTTTCTCAGGAAGGTAAAAAGGTAAGAAACTGAAATATATCAGTAATAAGCATGTAAATCGAATATATTCTAATGGTCGAACTCAAAAATTATTTAACTAGCCTCTAAATTGTGCAGGCCCAAGTTTGGTGAAAAACTATGATATTGTTATGTTTTTTTATCGTTTGGAAAGACTTTCATTAAGTACCCTATATCAAAACATTCAAAACTTAAACTTTTTTTATTTTGTAAAATATGTAGTTTATAAGAATATCTTGAACATTTTTCTAAAAAACATCCCCTCCCGCTATTTCAGAAAGTTCTTTAGCAAAATTTTGAAACCCCTTCGGTGTGAGAGGCACGGTGTTCTGACCGAATAATGATCCAAGTTTTTGTGAAAACGTTATTAACAACATATGTTTCATTCATACTGTAGAAAGCCATAGCCTACATTTATTTAAAGGTTCCCACCACTAATAGTGCTTCGTGTATTCCCGGCATGTTTATTTTATTGGTTTGATGATTATAGTTCGGCATATTGATTATAAATGGGGATTGTATAAAATATCATTTTGGTTAACTTTCTCTATGGCTAACGGTACGGAACCCTTGGCACTCGAGTCAAACTCAACTCTCCAGTTTATTTTCACTGCAATTTCAGTATTTATTTTTAGTAATTGATGTATGTGGCAATTCACGGGATAATATCATTACAATACCTAATTCGCTCTTAAGATAGGAATTTGTATGTCAGAAAATTAAAAAAAGTAAATGTGTGTGCTCGTGAGACCCCCGCCAGGTACGAATTCATCAAGCCTTTTCTTCAATTTTTTTACCAGCCTTTACGGCAACATACACACATAATTTCAATCTTTCAATTTCCGTTTATTATTAGACGGTTTTTATAGAAATATTTACTATTTCCATACGTTTAACGTTATTATAAGGTGTAGAATTAATTATAACATCAAAGCTAAGATGGTAAACAGAGTTAAATGTCCATTAATTGTAAATACATTCAATAAACATAAAATGTTGGTTCATCAAACTTAAAATTACTTTCTAGGTCTAACCTAAAATTATTGTATGTATGTTGCTGTTAAGGCAGGTAAAATAAATTAAATATACGCACAATGATTTTCGGTTAGGCCTAGACTGATGAACGAACATTTTATGTTTATTGAATGGATTTCAGCGATTGACGCGACAATAGCTGAACTACGCCGATCGTCTCTTAATTTAAATTGATGAACCAAAATACATATTTCTTGTATGTATTTACATTTATTGCAATATCAACCAATTTGGGAACGCTTGTTCGTTACTCGTATTTTATATTTGTCATTGCCATAGCAACCAATTAATAACACTTTTTTCGTTACGCATTACATTTTCTATTTGTTAACTTCTACCGCAACCAGTGTTAAGGTTCTTCGTTTCAAAAAGGCAGGCGGTTAACGAAATAGTATAGTTATATTAAAAGCATTAAACAAAATTAATTTCATATCCTTACCTGTTCCTTTTGGAAATAACCTCCTGGAGTGTTCCTTTGCAGAGAAATATTGGAGAATTATGATCTTTAACAACCATCAAACTTAAACTACCTCTAGACTTCTCTAGGAATGATTTATTCAACTTTAATAAACAGGAGTATCTACAAATTAAAGGCACATTTATGACCAAGGACTTATCCGTTACAATGAATTGTCTTCGTTGTCGTAAATACTAAAGAGAACTGTTCAAATTACTCTGATCAGATTAGCACACCTTATACAGGTACTTAGTTAACTGCCATTAACTTGCAATTTACTGTACCCCCTAGTGTTAAAGTTACCTTTGACATTGTTCAAAACTAGGTCAATAGTTTTGCAAACTGAAAAAGCGTGAAATAATACAAAAGTATTTTCTGTTTATTTATTTTATACTCCCTTTATTGCTACTACGTGAAGTTGTCTGTGAACCTTTCAAATCAATTTGTCACATGTCAAGTTTATTGTATCTTTATCTATCTCAGATAAATCTCCGTGTGTAGTTTATCTCACGAGATATCTCTTAGTGCAACGGATCACTTCGGAGTTAGTTAAATTTGATCTATTTTGGAGAGATTTCAATGCTGGGATAGGTGTGAAAGTGGGAGACTTCACCACGTTTCAAGTTATACATCAACGCACTTTGAATTAACTAACTATTCTAAACAAAACCCTAGACAATCAATTATGATGTCAATTAACTTGAGCTTAACAAAAAAAAAAAAAGAAGATATTAATTAATTATTTTGAAAACTTTGGAATTATTGGAAATTAAGACAGATAATTAAAACGTAATCACATTTTCAGTTGTATAAATTTATTTCCGCGTGTGTATAATATATAGACCTAATGAATATAATGCCCTAACTCTAATTAACAAAAATGTAATGAAATAACTTTTTGTTGAATAATTGTTAGGGTTTATGTTTCTGTACTTTGACACATCGTTCTCTGGAAGGTTCTTGTCAGACCTAATTTAATAGTATTTTATAGACTGTTTAGTTAATTTTAACTGAAGGTCAGAGGGAAATAAATAATATTTTCCTTAAGTTTGACCTAAATCAGTGTTGGAAATGTATTGTTTTAATGTGTTTTGTAACTAATGTCTAACTAAATATGTTGTATTTTTGTTTTTTAAGATCTCATTGCAATTTAAGTAGTTTTTACTAATCAAACCATGTTGATATATTAACAGTTTATTGAAATTAGAAGCCATTTACATTTAAAAAAAAAATAACAAGATTTAATAGAACATTATGTAAATATAAAATATTGACCCCATCTAATGTACTTTTCAATTTCGTTTCTTCTAAACAATTTGAAAATAAACGGTACCAGGAACTGGCACATACTTTCTCAAAAACATGTTTAAATTATTAAACAGATTCACTGTGACTTCATAATTGTAAGTAGGGTTAGGAGAGGTGATACAAAATTAGAAGATTAACTAATAAATATTTTTATTATTAACTGGAAAAAAAAACTATTCGATCGATTTCGAATAAATTTGCACCAAACACGTCCAAAAATTTTCAAACACTTTTTTCGTGCATCTATACAGGCCTAATTGACATGTTTGGTGCAAATTTGTTCGAAATCGATCGAATAGTTTTCTCTCTAGCTTTGTATACATACAGACAGACATACAGACGTGGTCATAGAAATTGCATCACTTAAAAATAAAGAAGGATCTCCTTAAACCAATGTTGTTATTCTTACCTTTTGATAATTTTAAAATGTTTTGCAAAGGAAAAGAGTCTGTTATGAGCCGTGAAAAATAGTTAAAACCAAAATAAAAAATAGATAATATTTATAAAATGACAAATAAAATGTTTAGTGTTAACGAGGAATTTAAGAAAAAATTGCTTTTTACATACTCATATGAATTTTTATAAAAACATAAAAAATATATTTATTGAAATATTAATATAAACTAGTATTTTGTCGAATCGCCATTAGCCGTGATAACTGAGGCGATCCTGTTTGGCATTGAGTCGATCAAATTTTTTATGATTTCGTCAATAATTTCCTCATTCTACACTTTTTCAATTGCCTGTTTCGCTCATCTTTATTTCTTAGGCTTTGCAATACATTTATTTAGGATTTATTTACACATTTAGGATCAAAAAGATAACAATCATAGGTGATGCAATTTCTATGACCACGACTGTACATATAGACATTTTGTAAAAAACACTTTTTTGGACTCAGGAGGTCCCAAAACAGATATTTCCACAAAAATCTCAACATCGAATTTTTTGCGAACACTATACTTTCTCTATACATAGTATAGTTAGAAAGTAAAAATAGTGTAAAATAGTAATTAGCCATGTAAGGACATCTCACGAAGACTTAATTACAAATTTTAATTGAAAAATTGTTTAAACCACTTCTATCTAAGGCAATATTTATGTATTTATTATTGTTATTGTAACTCATCCATAATAAATAGGAAAATTGTAGTAATATTTGAGACATTTTTGACTTATTAAAACAGTTTTGGTTCTGTTGAAAATTTAAAAATAAATTTACTGATTTTTATTCAAATACATCTCCAAGATAAACAGACTTTAGCAAAATATTATTTTTAATATAAGACTGCTTTTGCCCAACTTCGCAGATGATAAATTTTTCTTAAGAAATAATATCTAAAACATCATACATTTGCAAGCTCTGTATCGCTTAAATTATGTTCACTTACTTTTAATTAAACTGTTTTATTTTGCATTACAAACTGAATCGAGAAAGCAAATTCCCGTTCCAATTAACTTTACCTTACCTGGTCTAGTTTTTCTTCTATTTTTTACGAGTTCATGTATGTTATATTTACCTTTTGTTTTTTGTCTGGTTTGGTTATTTATGCATTTGTTTCTTGTTTGCAGCTTTGGATACGAACAATGTGACAGTAAAGAAACAGGTTTTCGAGTTACTCTCGGCACTATGCGTGTATAACTCAGAAGGCTATGCCAGAGCTCTTGACGCGTTAGAGGATTTCAAGGTAAGACAAATGTAAACGTTCGAGGCATACTTGTGATTTGGCTTGAACACTTTAGTTCGAACAATCAATGGGAAAGTGTTTGGTTACAGAGATGAATAACTTTAAATAGCCTAAGTGTAAATGCATCGGACTCCGTCAAAGTAATTCAACTCAAAGACATGTTTCCTAAGCGAATAAATATCTGCTTAAAGTAATATGTGAAGGTTTTCTGAATAATAAAACTGTAACATGACATATAATTTGTAAAGGCTATTTTATAACAATTTTAGGAAGACTTTATATTTAAATAAATGTGCACCTTTATAGAAATGTTGTTTAACTGCAGATTCCATTTAAGGCTTTGCTACACGTCCACCAAACTAGACGTATTCTCCTCTAAAAAATTTCATAATCTCTTAATGGCCATGTTTTACTTTTTTTAATGTGAAAATTATAAAATCGCTTTACTATTCACTGTAGCACACAAAATTATAAATGAAAATTGTATTTTAAAATATTAATTAGCTCTGTTATTATTTTTGTAAATGTCATCTGAATTCATTAGTCATTTCAATTACAAACATTTTAATCTTTTAAGGCATATTTCAGTAGTTATAATTCATGGAAGTTTATTTTTCCTTTGATCTATAGATACATTTTTCTTCGCTTTAATAGAAACTAATTTCAGTATTTGAATGTCGTCTTGAATTTTATACTATCAAAAATGTGTTAACCATTTCGTATGAGCTTTGCTAAAAACATTTTGCTTTTGAGAGATGCGATCACTAAAAAGCACATGCTAAGCCAAAATTTCCAAACTACTGTTTATGCATATTTTATTTTACGTTACGGAAAGCTTATGCTAAAGATTGTTTTATTTTCCTTACCCTTAGATATAAAATAGATCTGCAAACATTTATTTAATGAAATAATTAATCAAATGTTAATCATGTGTTATATTTTATATATTAATCCTAAGTAAATTATAAAATAAAAACAAACTTACTAAAGTCATTGTCTCTCTTCGTGGTTTTCCCATAAAAATAAGGTTTTTGTATCGGCTCTCCTGAGTAGTTTATGGTAATGGTATAGGGCCAATTCAAAGAGGAGTCAAGGATGGAATATGTTATATTTGAACCATTAGGTAACTCAAATAGTTTCCGATATAAAGCAATTTCAAATTTAACACGGTTTTCACATAAAAAATAACGGTTTTCTGTATCGGCTCTCGTGAGTAGTTTATGGTAATGGTAGGGAAACTATTTGAGATACCTCGACTCCTCTTTGAATTTTCCCATGCCATGACAAGAAACAATATACCTTTGGTTGTGGGTTTCTATGAAATAATGTGATGACGCAAAAGCAATGTAGCTTATTGTAGGACACCGCATGAATGGAGAACATATATTTCACGAAAGTTTTGATCCGCTTTAGCTTTCCTGTACCTCTAACAACAGATGGTTAGCCGGACTTTCAGAAATAGAGAATTTAGTTTTGTTTTGATCGACATATTCGCGGTCATCTTGAAACCCCCATTTATCACACATTCTTTAGATAATGTTCGGTTTTCTTTAAATCAATATCTTTTCAACGTTACCACATGATAGAACACTTATGTTTTGCGGTACGAAACATTGGCCTCCATTAGTTCAAGTTACGGGTTACCATGCTATTGTGATACATTTACGCGTTTTGGGGAAAAATCTACTGAGGAAGACAAAGGAGAGATCAAGGTACTTTTTTGTTTCCTGTCAAGTCTCGGAAATCTAAAATATAATAACCTAATATTCAAAGTACAACCACATTAACGAGTTCTTTCAAATGTTCTGTGGTAACAAAAATTATAATGTTGAGATGAATATGTTAAGTCTAACTTTGTAACTGATTATTTAAAAACTTTTCTTAAGTTACTCAGCTCAAATAATTTGTCGCAAGATGTTCATAGATCCTTGGAGTTCTAACAGCTAGCTAGCTATACATCTAGTCACTATATTGGGTTAGAATGAGTCAGTGTGTCAGCATGGCTTATAAGGCAAGTGTAGGACGTGGAAGCAAGGAGAGCCGCTGTGTCTAACCTTGCCTCGGGCACAATATCTCTAATTATCCCAGTAACACCAAAATGCTGCAATTATATGCTCTTGTACTTTCCGTAAACGTCTCATAGAAGGTACTGATGAAGTAATCTGTTGAAAGGTTCCAATCATAGTTTCGTTAGGTTATAGGGTCCGTAAAGTCTTAATTATTGCTAGATATTTCAAGGATGATATTTAGACGGCAAATGCAAAATTTCCATACGTGTGCATGTTATCTTGGAAGAGTTTTAATATTGTCTGATTATTTAATAGTTACCAGGATATAAAGTAACAAACAACAGTCTACTATGTTGCTACAAACCACCGAACAGATGAAGTAATACAGTGTAACTTTTAACAATTTTAATATTGTCTGATTATTTAATAGTTGCCAGGATATAAAGTAAAAAACAACAGTCTACTATGTTGCTACAAACCACCGAACAGCTGAAGTAATACAGTGTATCTTGGAAGAGTTTTAATATTGTCTGATTATTTAATAGTTGCCAGGATATAAAGTACGAAACAACAGTCTACTCTGTTGCTACAAACCACCGAACAGCTGATGTAATACAGTGTCCTTAATTTTCTTCACTGTAAACTCAACTAACAATATAAATTTGAATAATATCTATTTAATGCTGACATGATATAATTCATTCATTCCTCTTAGGAACAGAAATAATGTTGATTGGTTCAGAAACTAAACTATTAAAATCTGTTATAAATTCATTTTCACTTTAATGCATCGTTTATTTAATAACTAATCAAAACGCAAAACTCTCAACATTTTGTGTGTGCCATATTACTCAAGGGTATTTATTGGTTATAAAATTCTACAAAAATTATTTGTATATTATTAAATGTGACGGACGGGTTTGGAAGGGGCAAACTCATAACCCGAACTAAGCCCTGACTTAGATATATCAACGTAATTTAAATCAATTACAGTTTCCAATATCTAACATTTTCCTTAAATAAATTAAAGTTGCCCATTATATCACAATTAAACTTTCCATTTTTTGCAAATTAAAAAAAATACTTAATGAGGACAAAACTATACGTTACTACAGAAAATGATTATTTATTTATGTTATTACAGACAAAAACACAATAAATGAAGTTTTTAATATGTGTTTTTTTTTTAACCTTTCAGGTGAGAAGCTGTGTTGTTCCTGAAAAGGTTCGTGTAAACGAATCTATAATAGTGTAATAATAGACCTACGAGATGAGATAACTTTAAATTACTATTATTGTTTAAAAACTTAAATTTATTTATTGCATATATGTATAAATATAACAGATGCCGTCAGTTGTACAGATTCAAATAACTCACTAAACTGTCCAATTCACTCTCATTGTTGTTCGATTGACACTTGTTACAGAATTTGAAATGTGAGCGTTACCGACTGAAGATCGTAGTGAGTGAACTGCAAGAGGCTACAGCAGTTGACTACCAGACTGCGCTAGTTGCTTTTATCAACTGTCTTATTATTTCGACTCCACAGTTACACGACAGGATTCGGATTAGAAATGAGTTTATCGGTAAGTCACTTTGCTTGTGTCATACTGTAATAATATAGTATAGGCTAATATTATAATCTGTTGGTTTACGGAACGTGGGTGAATTGTAAAGCCATAACCAGCCTGGCTAAAAGATAACTTGGCCGTAACAACTAATTGATGGATTCCCAAATCTGATTCCGCTAAAACAAATTGTGGTATCTTCCCCCTTCCATAGGTTGTTCATAAAATAATTTACTTTCGGATGTGATAAGGGACAATCAAGGTATAAAAACAACAAAAGACTTAGCCTACATTAATATTCTTGTGCCACCAGTTTTTTTAAAAAGAAGGAAAATTGAAAATCCTATACTTTTTACTTTATCGTATTAGGTACTGTATTTTAAAAATGTATAGCAATGTCATTTTTTCAATATGGATTCTAAATATACAGGGTGTCTTTTTTAAATGGGCCATCATTGGTATCTTGTAAACTATAGATCTGACAGCAAACTTTAAATGAAAAACCTATCCTTGTTTTTTGAGAATTAAAAAATATGTAGTTAAAATAATATTTGTAGACCGTAGATTAATATTTAATTAATGTTTATATTGTGAAATATGTTTGTCTCGATCCCAGGAACATATCCACAAAAGGGGTCCAGAGAGTTCGGGGGCACCCTGTATAATATAAAAAGAAGGAAAGACTGAAATTGTGCAAAATTTCAGCTCCCTGTTCTCATGAGAATTGAAGGAGTATTGATTTAGGATAGTTAGGACTAACCCATTTTAGCCCTTTAAATCAAATAATCCAAATAATTTATTGTTATTCCTTTCTTAAAATAATTATCAGCGTGGGTTTGTGCTAAATGACCACTATTCCAAAATAGTCCTCTGTCGTAGCTCAACGGCTATGGTACTTGCCTCATAAGCAAGACGTCCCGGGTTCAAATCCCTCGGGGGACCATAAAAAATATTAAAAACCCAAAAAAACATGCTCGTTAGCCGAAAGGCCCAAAGTGGCATGGAAAGCAAAAAAAAAAAAAAAAAAAAATCCAAAATTTAGTCCGAACTCGTCAAGAACGTTTTCCCGAATTTAAAAACTTTCAAGGAAACTTTTTAATTTTTTTCCCCCATAAAAACCGAATTCGTAATATTGCGAACATTTTAAAACAAAAAATAGCCAAATTGGTTCTGCTATTATCAAGTGATGAGCTTACCAACAGCATAACATTTTTGTATACATTGTATATAGATAGAATCATGAACAACTTACCGCAAATTATAAAGCTAATCTTCAAAATATGATGAAATATTTGTCAGACGACATAGACAGGATATAGTTTCGTCCTGGTATTGCATACTCTTAAGTCAGGAATTACTCGTCTTATAATTAAGTAGTGGTTGTTAAATAATTTAATTTGGTTCTGAAATATCAAAATTCCATTTAGTTGAGATTTAGTAACATTTTGAAAACGAAAAATAGTAGTAGTTTGGTTTAACTTATTAAACTCAAAACTCAATGTTCCGACTTTCAACGCCAAGCCCAGTTAGGTTAGTATTAAACATTTCGTCATTGAGTATATGATACTCGTTCAACTTAATAATCTCTTTGCTGTATCAGAGAACCACCCACTACTTGATGCCTGGAAGCTGTTCCTTCTGGAATGGCCTCGCTAATTAATTAATGGTTGCGATTTACAGATTAACCTGCCTGCATAAAGTACCCTTGGCATTGTTTTAACTTCTTGAATATATTCTAATAGTATAATTTTGTAAATATTAAACAATACATACATGAATATGCAATACGTTAAGAGCTATGTTTGTAGAGAATGAGAATAGGGTGTGAAACGTGTGGGCGTTTTATTAGTCTTTAATATCGACCATGATTTGCTTTACAACTATCAAGCTTTACTTGAGCCTGCACTTTGTTTTGATATATTCTACATCTAAACATAAATAGCTTTAACATTGCATTTTAAATTTTAATTTGTGGTTAAATAAAATAAATTAGGATGTAAATAACGTATGAATGCAAAAGTTAACATTTTCTAATAACTATTTTCCCTTAAAATAAAATTCCAATATCTTCAATTGTTATTTTTACCACAGAGAATTGAAGAAATAAAAAAAAAAGGAAAACACCGACGTGATATTTCAAATTATTAATAAACTAAGGTTGAGGTACAAAATACAAAAATTACAGTAAACTCATTTAAATTTAACATTATTTTTTTTTAATAATAAATTCAATGTGACTTAGAATAGGAGCATTGCATTCAGGAAAAACTTAAAATGTGTAGTCTATATTATATTATAGGGTGTCAGCTTCCACTGTCCGAAACTTTACGGGATTATTTGTCAGCTAAAAACAAGCAAATAATACAGTATAACATGTGTCTTATCTCGCTCTTTTTTTTGTCTGTACGTCTACATGTGATTTTTACAAATATCTAAATTTTTCAGAAACGGTTTAAGATATATATAATTATATAAAGCTGAAATAATACCTCCTAGGAATGTGAAATTTGGTATACATATTGCTCATAGGCCTTAGATTTGCACTAAGAAAGCATTGTTTTAAAATATTTAGCGTTTAAGGGTTGAAACAACCCCTAAAACCATAAATATTGTTTGTTTTATATCTCAAAAAGGCCTAGGAACGTCGAATTTGGTACACATATTGCTCATAGGCCTTAGATTTGCACTAAGGGAGCATTTTTTTTTTATATTTAGCGTTTAAGGGTTGAAACAACCCCTAAAACCATAAATATTGTTTGTTTTATATCTCAAAAACCATATGGCTTAGGAACGTCGAATTTGGTACACATATTGCTCATAGGCCTTAGATTTGCACTAAGGAAGTATTTTCTTACATATTTAGCGTTTAAGGGATGAAACAACCCCTAAAACTATAAATATTGTTTGTTTTATATATAAAAAAAGCATATGACCTAGGAACGTAGAATTTGGTACACATATTGCTTATAGGCCCTAAAGGTGCACTAAAAATGAATTTTGAAATATTTCGCTTTTAAGGGTTGAAACAACCAATAAAACCATAAATATTGTTTGTTTTATATCTCAAAGAACATATGGCCTAGGAACGTGGAATTTGGTACACATATTGGTACACATATTTTCATAGGCCCTAGAGGTGCACTAAAAATGAATTTGGAATATTTCGCGTTTAAGGGTTGAACCAACCCCTAAAAATATAAATAATAATTGAATGCCGCCTAGGAACGTGAAATTTGGTACACATATTGCTCACAGGCACTAGAGACGCACTAAGAAATAATTTTAAAATATTTGGCCTTTAAGGGTTGAAACAACCCCCAAAAAATAAATGTTATTTGTTATACTTTCCTTAAAGCTAAAAAGCTGAAATTTTGTACATTTATTTCTTGAAAAACACATAAAAAGTAAACCAGTTTAACATTTTGTTACGTGCTGCTAAGGGGTGAAAATGTGATAACAACCCCTAAAACCTATAAATATTAATTGGTATTCTTTGCTTAAAGCTAGAGATCTGAAATTTGTAATTTATTAATTTTAAGGAAATATTTAAATGCGTAAAGCTGATAAAATCTATCCCGATCTATGCTTGCGCATATTAAAGTCGTATCTGCTCGATCTGCAACATCCTGCGACTGAGACTGTGATTTTCCAGTCAGTAGATTTAGCGGTTGAAAAAGATGACGCTCTTCACTCTGAATTCTTTATTTTTAATTGATTTAAATTATTCAGCAAACATACCTCGACGAAAACGATTGACGGGCAGCCAATGATCAAAACATACTAAACTAATTGAAAATACATGTAATAATTAACTTTCGTGAAATAAAAGATGAAAGAAAATGAGGGAGAAATATTACAATAATTATGTAACATAGTGATGCAAAACAATTCCCCGTAGCGAAGCACGGGTATTCAGCTAGTATAATCATGAAACTGGGTATAAGTATTCATCTAAATAAGGTCCATTTTACTTTAAACATTTGTTTTCCTGCAATAATTTGTTTCAAAATGGCGGTAGATGAAAATTTTCAATGTTAAATATCTGGAAAACTATACATTTTACGAAAAAAAAGAAAAGAAAACTGTACATTTTCCAAAACACCATATTTTTAAACTATTTTAAGACAAATCCAACGATTTACGGTTTATAATTAACGGAGGTAATTCAAATTTAGTGATCGAATGTTGTTCTATCTTAAAATAGTCTAAATATTTGGGGTCTAAATTTGTTTGTAAAATGTAAAATTTTCGAGGAATTTAACATTACAAATTTTGAACTGCCGCCATTTTTAAACGGATTATTGCTGGAAAACAGTTTTTTAAGTAAAATGTACCCTATTTAGATGAATATTTTTACACAGTTTCAGGATTATTATATCTTAAACGTTTCTGAGATATAAAGGTATTTGTAAAAATCATATACAGACGGACAGACAGAAAACAGAGTGAGATAGGTCACATGTTATATTGTATTATTTGCTTGTTTTCAGCTGAAAAATAACCCCATACAGTTTCGGACAGTCGAAGCTGGACATTATTTATTGCGTTAAATCCTTCAGATAATGGTCAATTCCGATTGTAATGATGTAAACTAGACCTACAATTATTTGGAGTTTTTAATGTTTTATAGATTTTATTTTATTTGTGAAAAAATTCCAGAAACTTTATTCTCTATCTAGTAATTACGTGTATACGCGAAATTTGGTATAACATCTTTTTGTACTGTTGGTAAGTTCAAATAAAATATTTTTCTGCAACTTGTACTAAAAATCGGAAGAGCAGAAAATTCTTCCTTAATATATCTGCACAACTTTTTAGCTAAAACATGAAATAAAAAAAAAACACATAAAAGAGTGATGCATTTTTATTTCATAGATAACATTCATACAGTATTTTTTTATGTGCTCTAAGTGGCCGAAAGAAGGAATAGATGTAAATAACTCATCTCAATATATTATTGAACTAAAATAAAATTATGAGAAGTTTGTTACTATATCTTCGTTATCACTTAGCTAGAAACGGTGAATTTGGCGAAAATTTAGTTTAATTTTAACTGTTTATACTATAGTCTGTGCTTTGTTTTTACTACAAAAGTTTTAATAATATTCTTTTCTTTTTCGAACATTTTCAATATGCGTCTTCGACTACCACTATTAATAAATATTTTGGTCGAATAAAAAATGTGTGTGCTCAGTTTTTACCAACAAAGCAGAATATTTGATCTTTTCATTTTGAGTTGGGTTAAATACGACTAGCAACACTGACATTTTGATTGAATTTAAAATGTTAAGCTATTAAATCAATGCACATAAATGGTTATGTACATTGATTTAATTTTCCATACCTTTTTAATTTTGAATATTTCAAAGAAGTTACGAGTTAGTAAACTTATTGTTTTTTACAGTATTTTCTAACAAAGGTAACCAGATAAAAGCCAAAAATACAATATTCATACAGGACGTACTTATTATATTTTTAAATAACTTAGTTTAAATAAACTAAAAAATATTTCCTTAAATTAAGTAACCTGCCATAATAATGTATTATTTTTCTGAGTGGACTAGCCGCTCTCAAAACAATCAAAGGCAACCAAAGACAAAAGCAAAGTTATTGATAGGCTATCAAAACAATAGAATATATATACAGTAAGTGTGAATCATTTCCGTTAGTTGGAGTCCCTTGACTTTATTCAGTCGTAACTGCATGCATGTTGTCTCATCTTTTACATACGCGGCCTTTTAAAATACGATTGAGAATAAAAGTAATCTATTTGAAGTACTCAAGTATCTAAAAGGTTTATTTGCTAGTAACCTTATCATATTAAATTTTTTCGCTCTTCGGTACTTCTTAAAACAATGGTGGCAATGATGAGGTTGAAGTTAAATTTATATTAGGGATCTCCGATTTTCTGATAGTTGCTACAACTGTTGTCGGCCGTGTATAGTTTTGTCTACACTTTTTGTGGACGGTTATCTTTTGTTGACCTTTTAACTTTTCACTTAATCCATCATTGAGTCTTAAACTGGTTTCAATAATAGTTTTTAGCCCCTTCTCAACCACTACATTATTAATTTCTAATTGTTCCCCATAAAAAACACAAGACTATTTTAACGTGTCCATTGTTACAAAGTTATCAAACTAATTACAATTTAAAATTATCTAAGAATAATAAATTATAACTCATTGTGAAATCTCCTTAGTTCATACTTTAACGATACAATCTTCCATTTAACTAAAATATCCATTGTCTTTCAGGATTTAGAAATGATTTGTCTAGTTACTTCCCTACATTGCTAGCTCTGGGATGAACTTACGTACGATAAAAGTACATAAAATATAGGGGCTAGTAAAGTTTTTCCTACATTGTCAACTATCCCTGACTCGTTAGATCAAACGGAAGCTGTTAAATGCAGTGCAAATTATTTTAGGAAATTATAGCACCTTTATTCTTCCTCTTACACCACGGGCGCGGTCGGCTCACGCTTTCGCCTACGCCCGCCGATTCCCGGGCGCTCACGCGTTCAAAACCTAGCTACTGTGTTCTATGTTACTAGTAGAGTAATACACATAATTGTACATGTTTACATACCAATTTACTCAGGAATATATGTGCTACAACTTTTATACGAAGCATTTTTTCATTTGGTGACGAATAAAAATATGGTTTTGCAAAAACTTAGATAGGTGGCTAAAAAAAATAGTTTTTTTACAACATTTCGTTAATTTACGGAAAAAATTCTACACTTATCATAAACTATCTTATGATAAAAGTTGTAGAATATTTATCAGGGAATAAAACTGTAAATAAAATAACATTAACAAACTTTTGGTTAAAAAGTTGTATGAGATTGCATAAAAGTCTACATTTTTAAACTTAAAGGGAGTCCATAAAAGTCTACGTAGGGGGGAGAAGCTCCATTGGAATTTTCGGGGACTTTTGAGATATTGTCTCTCTAATAGTGATCTGCTACTGTACTGGGAGAAAATTCAGCGACATTCACTGTGTTTGGCCATTTATTGACTGGGCTATTAATATATAATATAGACAATTTTGTAGCCTGCACAAATTTTAATTTATTAATTTAGGCTATAAAAAGTGTTTTTTGGGTCTCGGGTATATTTGACAAAACTGCCGAAAATGTGGGCATTTCATTACGTATTTTGATCTCAGCTTTGTAGTCACTTTTAAAACAAAGGACTACAATATTATGGAGTCATAAATTTATTGTTGTAAAACAAACCTTAATTTCTTAAAAAAGTAAATCGTTAGTTAAAGTCGAACATATGTTAGGTCAAACAGTAGTTTTAAATATGTTTCAATTTAGAATATTCGTCCAGGATTGGACTAGCCTAAAATTGTGATATGTGTTGAATTATTACACCTGATCACCTTAATCAGCTGTTTTATGTATTATTGTGTACAACTGGTTGCTATGGTAATGTACTAAAATAGCTAAACACCTGCCTTCATTGCAATTTCAAATTCTGATAAAATATCTCAATGTTGTTGTGTTCGATTAATTATTGTAATGTAGGCCTGTTAGTACTTTAGTACTATTATTTAGTAATATTATTCCAATTCTACCTCTAACTACTTGCTGTTGTTGTATGATGGTTTTCCTTGAGAAATGTACTATCGCTGGTCACACCCGTGTTTCTTGAACTGTGGTGTCATAGCTGTTTGAATATTAAAACACCGCTGCCTTTCCCCCCAAATAAATAAGAATTAGAAATAAATGTCCTTCGCGCCCTTCTTACGTGTCGACGGCTTCACGCAATTATTCTTATTAGAGTGTCTTATAAACGGTAATGTACCAGTATGACTCGTTCGTCAAGGGTTCCGCACCGCTAGCACCAGCCAACTCGAAATGTTTGACCAACTACGCATCAACTCCACAGTTCATATAGCCTACTAAACTAAAGTTCTAACCAATAACAATAACCATAGCAAGTCATCAACATCTAAAAAAAAAAACACTAAGCAAATAGTGCTGATTTCGTTAAATAAAAATCTTAAAACGATGCCACAAACGAAAGTATGATGTCATATTTATTTATTGGTAGCAAACTTTGGCTTCCAACATATTATACAGTGTTCATAAAGTCCCTTTAACCCCCTTCAATAGTTTTGTTACTGAAAATAAGTTAACAAAACTTTGTGTACATCTTGTGTTGCATAACAGGACCAATTTTTTGACATATCTGACTCTCTATGGTTTTGGGGGGCTTAGGGAGGTAAGCGGGTTAACAATTTCAAAGATAAAGGTAGGTCATGCAATACACCATTGAAAAGCTTTTTAAAATAGAAACACAATGGTGCAAACTAGAGCTTAATATCTTACTTCAAATACGTAAGATCTTCAATACTTCAAATACCTTACTTCGTTTCAAAGTAATGGACAATCAAAGTTCTGGAAAACAACATACAAATACAAAGTACTTATTCCTAACATTAACAAATTAATAACCTGCTTTGATGTTATGATAAGAATATAATTTTCCAGAACTTTGATTGTCCTCAAGTCCCCCAAAATCATAAACGTTTAGATATGTCAAAAAATGTGTCCTGTTATACAAAGTTTTGTTAACTTCATCAGTTTGAGTACAATTTTCCGCCAATCCTAGCTTAAACCTTTTATTTGAGTTCGGACGAACTCAAAGAAAAGATTTAAGAAAGGATTGGCGGAAAATTGTACTCAAACTGATCGTATTTATCCTAGAAGATATAATTTATATAATAATTTTGTTATTTCAGTAACAAAAAATAAAGGGACTTTTAAACACTCTGTATAGTAAAACATTTTCTGAGTTCATACTTTTGGAACATACGTAAAATAATTTGATGTACAACATTTTAAATTTCAGTTCCGTATCTACTGTGACAAACAGACAAACAAATGAATGATCCTATAAGTCTAGATACCTTATATAACTTATCTGGGCTATAAGGTTTCGTTTGTTTTTGTTTTTAAGTACAGAAGCCTTAAAATAAGAAAACTATTGGAGTACAAATGTGTTGTTTTGTATTTCTTAAAAGGGTTATTTTTCTGGCTGTTAAAAAATATCCCTTCAAACAATAGTTTTGTCGTGGCTGGAATATTTTTGTTAATCTTTAAATACATAATTCTTCTGTACGTGTGTATGTCACTGAACTGATAAACGGCTGGACCAATTTTGATGAAATTGTTTGTGTGTATTTGAGTAGGTCTCTGGATGGTTTAGATTCACAGTTGGAAGGGGTTGAAATAGGGTTGCTACCCCTAAACAATGAATATAAATTAAACTAACTTCCTACAAGCTATTATGTTAAAATTATGTAATATTATTTTTAAGGGATATACAAAACTATTTGCAATTTCATTACTTAAGTCAAAGGGATGAAATGGAATAACTACCCTTAAAATTCAATAATAATCTACTTACTTTTTCTACATTCTCAAAAACAACTCAAGTAATTTTACTAAAATTTTATAATTTATATTAGTACCAGGATATTTTTAGATAATATCTTCACTACAAAAAAATATTTAAATGGGGGGAGTAGCCTATATTGTATAGGCTACTCCTATACAATAGCCTAAAAATAAATTGCACTAAATTTATATCTAAAATTATTTAATATTATTCTTGATTGATATAAAAAAAAACATTTGCAATTCGATTACTTAAGCCAAAGGGGTGAAATGGGATAACCACCCTTAAAATTAAACCAAACAATAGCATTGCCAGGTTCACTAGTATTATTATGTAAATTACGAATACGATTTATCTATTCTCCATACAAATAAAGTGTTTGATTTTTTTTTTTTTTTTTTTTTGTAAAATTAAGGAAAATACGATAACAAACGAATTTAAACTAATTAAAATTACGTGTGTACAACACTTCCAGTGAGCACACGTCCCCTTAAATGAACGTGTGAACTTATGTGTGTGACTAGTAGTATTACAAGAGAGAGAAGGGGCTTCTGCTGCCAAAGATAAATCCCGCATGTAGTTGCAATGTTACGTCAGTAAAATGTTTTCTATAAACGCGTATAAATAAATATTGAGCTTGACTTGTGATGCAATATACTTGATAGAATGAAATTTAAACACAGATTATCACAAATAATAAGTTTAATTACTCAACGCTTTTCAACGACAGTATCGCCATCTTCAGCGATGGACGAGCTGCAATATCCAACTATAACTTTTAACTAGTTAAACGCGCAGTTTTAAAATTTATTCAGTTTTGTAAGTCTAAAAATTATAAAGTTGTAAAATAGATAATTAATCTTTCCAAGCACTGATTGAGTTAATCTAAACGTCACGTTTTTAAGAGTAAAATCATCCTAACACATTTCATTCCCTTTTACACGTAGTAATACTTTTCTGTGACAACAGTAAAGATTGGTTAACGTAATTTACTTACTGACTACATTATTAAATCTTATAATTACTGATGATTGAACATACCTAACACCAATAAACTACAAACCAATACGTAATATTAAGTATTACTTTAGAAACTGGCTCAGTTCCCAGATTGTTTTTTCCATTTTATGTTGAACAAAAGACATTAATGTTAACATTTGTTGCTCAATTTAACCTAGAACGTAAACTTGGAGCCCTAGATTTATAAAACCTTTCTAAATAATCCAACAACAAAAGAGACATAATGGACTTTTGGACTACTTCCAGATCGACTTTACCTAATGAATAGTGAGACCGCGATTACCATCACGATTTATTTATCTTTAGTCTGCTAAAAAAACAACAATAAATTCACAGTATTTTCAATTAATTTGGTTTTCAAGTTAACGAGCAAGATCTTTAGTCGTGATAGCAAATACAATAAATAGTAACTATACTGGAATAAAATAAAAACTACTTCAAATACATAATTTTCATGGATGAAAATAAACCTACGTGGAAGGTAAGACTATGTTAAGAAAATGTTACGAATACATGTTTACTAAGTTAGGTTGAACAAATAAATAACTAAATTAAATAAAAATATATGAGTTTAGTAATTTGGTAACTAATCATATCTCAACCCATTAAAATAAAAGCGTAATTTTGAAATAAATTATATACGATCAAGTTAAACTATCAAATATTTTTCTAGACCCCTGATGCTTTCACACATGTGACAAATACACCATCATTGTTTAATGCATAATAATTTTACAGACTCAAATACATTTTAGCAAGTAAAAAAAAATCTCAAGTTTTTTATATCTCTCTAAAGCTTTAAATTATGTGATTTGATTTAACATATTTTAAATTTCGGTACTAGATCAAGTTTAACATCCGGTACCGTACTAGAACAAGTTTTCGAGGAAACTCGAAAAGCCAATTTTGGCCCTAGTGATGAACTATATTTTTCGTCATACTACAAACAATATAAAGATAACTATTAAAAAAAACTAAATTAAAATTATAACCTGATAACCTTCAAAAGCTAGCTTTCATTTTGTTCCTGCTATTATAAACAAACAGCTTTTGCACAAGTTTAGGGATATTACAATAACTTTATGTCAGCAGTACAATAACTCTAACCTCTAACAATTGCCATATAGAATACTTCTGAATAAAGATTTATAGATCGTAATTTCTAACTTTCTTACCATAAGATCTACTTTTTAGCTTAATAAAACATTACACTATACAAAATGCAACACATTATAATAGTACATAAACAGTTACTCGTTTATTATTTTTTTATTAATTTAATTAACTATACAAACAACAGTAACATAAAATAAAACGCAACACAACTCCAGTTATCCAGGATTAAATAACTTCATCATTAAACCAATTTGAATAACTTTTTTAAGAGTATAACAAAAATTAAAATAACTTCAAACATAATTTTAGGTTTTTCAAGACTAACTCATTGAATTGGCATTTGCGATATAAAATATTCTATTTGAAAGTAATGTTTTTGTGTAATTTTGATTGTTTGAAATTTATAGCCCATGTTGTGATTTTGTGAAGCTGTTTTTTTTTTTTTTCATAAATAACGGCATGATTCACTGTATTTTGGAATTGTGTGTTCTTTATGTTAATGTTAGCTCATTTTTGTATCAGTTGTTTTTATCGATTGTTTACTATAGTTAAATAGTTCGTTCAATTAATAGTTATAGATTCGGAAAGTAACAGCTGATTTCCTCGACTCCAGCTGACGTTTTTGGTACTTTAGCAACTCAATGCATGTATTGAAAACAGTTGTTTTTGAAGCAGTATGGCAAAAAATTGTTTTGCGATAAGTCTTCAAAAGGAATTAATTTGTCAAAGATTTTCTGCACGGCCATTATGATAAGGTCAATAAGGGGTAATTTATAATATTTCTCTGATTCAATTCGTGTTGAAAATGTATTTTGAAATTTCTAACTTATATTTAAAAAATATTTTATAAAAACGAAAAGTAAAGCTTGATTGAACTGGACTGGTTAGTTTAGTTCTAAGGGTTTGTAACCATAGCAACCAAAATACTAATTGTCTTAACATTAACTATATTACTTTTTGCTCTTGGCAGTTATGTGAACGTACAATAATTCTACACTAGAGTAAATACTGCCCTTATCAGTTTTTGTTTGTACAAGAGAAATTTAAGTAATGCTAAATTTACTAGGAATATTTCCAGTTAAGATATGACAATTTGTCAATGTGTTGTTGGAATGTCAATGTGGACAGTACACCATAAATACCGGACTTTGTTTGAATAAATATTGTATCTATAGGCATAGCTCATTTTCAATAATCTCTTCTTTCAATCTCAACCAACACCAAAGCTTTTACTGTTAGGACATTAACGTACACCAGTTTTATAAAAATAAAGTTGTCTGGTTTTTTAGTTACGTTTTGGCGCCATTAACTCTATTATCAAATTGTTCACTAAAACCACGTCACGTAACGTGAGTACTATGTGGCTGTCCAAAGATGTTAAACTACGTATATTTGGTACACAAGTATTACATTTATATGTTTACGATTTCAGAAAAGTGAAGCAACTGAGGACGTATTAACAGCTTACAAAGGAATAAAAAGTGACACGACAGACAACAATGATTTAGATAGTAAAAGAAATAATAAACGTTCAAATCATAATTATGTGTTTTAAAATTTGTACTTAAAATTGTACTTATGTAAATAATATTCTTTACTAACCACTAAATATAATTTTCTTATTTTTACATTTATTTATCATCTTTTCTTTTCTTGTGCAGTAATTAAAAACAAAAAGTATGTATTTAAACACTCTTTTTACTGGGTTTTAATTTGATAAATATAAACTAAACACTGCATCATTTTTTTAACAAAGATCACATCCCCAGAACAAGTCTAACTGCAAAGGAACTACACCCAGAGCAAAAAATGTATTATAATAATAATTTATACCTTGTATTTTCGAACTATGATCAAACTTATACACCCTTAGTAGGTGATATCGATCTTGTTTTATTCTACTCACACAAATGACATATTATTTCCATAATCTTAAACTCCTATCTTACTATTTAAATTCCAAAAATTGTGTTTTTACAATAAATATTTACAATAAAATATATAGGTCATAAAATTACATTTTACAAATAAAACTATAGTTTGTAGACATTTGCACAGATAAAAATACGTTAACATTGTATACTAATGAAAACGAAAAACAAACAAACTAGCAAAAACTGTGAAATATACACAAACAAGAAGAACCAATTGAATTACGTAACACATTTCATACCTGACCAAGTTCTGCATTCCGAAAAGTTGCTAAACAAAACCAATAAAAATAATTTCAACCTAAACTCAAGGTAATAATTTCTTTAAAATAATGTTTAAAACCAATTAACTATTTTTACGATTGATGAAACTTTCACCTTGCAATATGAGTTATACCACCAACGCGTTATTATAAGTCTTTGCATCATTGCTGATATAAAGTTAATTAAATGCATTCCGAAGCCTCGCACTAGCCCAGCGTGTGTCCGACCTCCTGCGTGTCCCTCCTTCGATGTTTGTTTAGCTTAACAGAAATATATAATTAAGGAACATTTCCCTCTTGCCTTTAGCGCAAAAACGTGCTTTCTATACAAATAGCTTATCCATTTAATTAGCTAACTTGAGTGTATGTTTTTAATGCAGAATTAGAGCCAAGCAATCTCACCAAATTGTAGTAATTATTTGCGGGGACGCCATTGGTTATTCTGCCAAATGGACATTGTATGATCAAATTGGCATAGGTTTATTTTATTTTTCAGAACCTGTTTATTCGTACTATTATATACAATATTTTCACTAATAGCTTATATACTACAATTTGTTGAAATTGGAAAAGCATCTGTATAGTCCGACTAACTAGTTTCATCATCAATGAATATAATTTTACAAGATTCTATTCTTTTTTATCAAACTTATACACCCTCAGTAGGTGATGCTGATCTTGTTTTGTAACTATATTCAACTCATTACACGAATGATCTATTATTTCCCTAATCATAAAATCCTATGCAATTATTCAAATTCAAAAAATTGTGATTTTACAGAAACTCGTTCATTGCATAACTACAACTGAGATAATATGTAGTCAAGATAACGGCAGGGACGAGAATCAATGTGGCCAGCAGGTTGCTTGTTTTATATTCAAATACTTATGCTTGTCTTATTACAGTTGGACGTATCTTTTATCTGATTTAACTCAATAAATGGACTTTTATGGGAAATTAAAATAAAAAGCTTAGCATATTAAAATAAATAATAAACTCCAATAATAGTCTGTATTATAATAATAAAATGGCTTATTGTTGTATGTTCCAACGAGTACTCACTAAAGACCCAACTGTAAGTTTAAAATGTAATTGTAAGATAATAATATTGTTTGCAATAAATATTTAACGGTGTATCCAATGTTAGTAGTTAATAAAAGTCACCAAATTGTAAAATCTCTTACTGATATTTGGTTCCGTAAATTTATAAATCAGCAATAAAAACAACAAGTAAACTGTTAACTATGACACAATATTGACCAATTCGCTTCGGTCTATTATCCGTGCAATAGAAACCGTCAAAATCGATGACATAACCTGTAGACTTGTAGAATACTTTCTTCAAGGAGCGTGTCAAAGTGGGTAGAAGTAGAAGTATAACGCTGAGACTCCGTCTATAAATAAAATAGAAGCTCAGCTTCCGCCTGGAATTTAATTTTATAACATAAACACAATTACTTTATCAGTATCTGTGACTCTAGGCTGGAACTGGAACTGATTGTTGTATTTAATTATGTCAAAAAGCAGGTTTTACTTAAAATTTATAGCTTGATTGACATGTGATTTGATGAACTATTATTTTGGAGTACCACTACAAATTACCTCTTTATGAAACTGTAATGCGTAGGTAATGTAGTATATTTTTATAATATGACAAGGTACGATTTCACTTAAAATTTTACGTCATTCGTATTGCATTTGAAGAATATTATTAAAATGGTAATGTTGTACGCACAGAATGTTTCATTCGTATTAAAATATGTGTATTCTTACAAGATAGCCCATATGAAAATTATAAAGGAAACAATTTAATCAAACTGTGTACATAAAAACATTGTGCACGTGTGAATCCCCTGTATATTTGTGTAGTTAGGGATTCATGCCTAAAACTCTTTAATAAATGTTGATGATGCCTATATTTTTATAAATTTTTTAAACAATTACTGTACCTGCAACCTTTTTTAATTGTATGTGTTACATAAACTTTGCTATTCAATTATTAATAATGTTCTAAACGAGTCTGAATAGACCATTCTGTAATGAAATTTACGTTACTAAAATAATCGAAAAATGCATCAGTGGTGTTTGCTGTTTTGGTTTTTCGGAATGGGTTCGGGAGGTCAACATACTCTTGATGTTTGTTTTAAACCCAAAACATAAACAGGTCGAACCTTCTGGCGTTTGTACGTAAACACAGGTGTCACTTGTTGCCTGCGCAAAGTTTACGCAATGATTGCCGCAACGACTACGTTGTTTACGTTACGTCGTTATGAGATCGTTTTTATTACGGCTTCAAAAATTTTATTTGTAGTTTCGCGGTTCTGATACTTGTACGGTAAATAAATAAATACAGAACTTTAAATAGTCCGAAACACATTGTTATATGCTACGCAGCCGCATCGACGAGGTGGGGTAATACAGTAATGCTAAACATATAAACAATCATCGCACGTTGTTATCTTTAAAAATCAAAAAATTGTGTATTATTTAAATAACAACATTGTTCCACCTTCAGTTTAAAATGCTTCTTTTTCAACTTACTGAAATTATTTATTAAATTTTTAGTTTAGCAATTGGTACTTTCCGAAGATCTGCTACGCTTTAACTCAAAGCTTTAAATTAAATACTAAACTTACCCAGAAAATAAATACGCTTCTGCCAATGAATGGTGCATATTAAACAGTGCTTTCATCTAATATAAAAGACTAGCTGTCACGCTCAGCTCCTCCTGAATACAAAATAAAAACTGAATAAAAATCATTAAATTAATTTTTAAAAAAGGAATAAGATTTAACACAAATAAAAACATGACTTTCTTCCTAATATTTACTACTCATTGACATAGTGTAACACTTTCTGATCTACAGATTTCAATAATACAACTTGTAAAATGTAGGAAATATTACCACAAAATTTCACGGCTGTATCTTAAGCTGTGAATGAAATATTGTAATGGCGTTTGCGGACGACACCTTTCAGCTAATTTAGATCCGAAAATTCTCTCTTAGACTTAACCTACTATTTAATAAAAATATTGCTACCAAATTTCACGTTAATAGCTTACACGGTTACAGAGGCATAGTAACGTTTTTTTTGTGATTTCCCCTATTTACCACCTTACGGCGAGAAATACAGCAAATGCTGGTGGAAGCGAACAGTATACAAAGCACCTCCATACCAAACTTCACTTTGATCGGTTAAGTAGTTTGAGAGATATGGTGATGCATCAGTCAGTCAGGGCTTTTATACAGCGATGGAGGCCCTCTACTTGTGCTAAATATGAGGGTATCCTACGTTCATTAGTAGCCGTGTAAATAAGATGTCCGACATAAATCTATGAAAATTGAGTATACACAAAAACTAAAAGTCTGATTATGTACAAATTCATATTTTATTTTGGAGTCTTTTGTGGGAATCATTTAATATGAGTGTACATAAATATTACTAGTTCACTTTACATATTACATTGTTAGAAATATTTCATTTTTGTTTTCCGATATTAATTTTAATGTAAAGCTATGAAATAATGAAAAAGTAGTTTAATTATTCTTTTAAGAGACGTATAATCTCCCAAACTCAGTTTATTTTTTGCTTTGACTGATTATTTGTGCAATATTTGTTTGCTTAGAAAGTGAAAATGTAATGTTGTTAATAATAATTCATTTTAAATCTTGTGAATAAGTGAAATATCTTTACAGCAGTATATTAATATTTGTTTTGTAGAAAATGAAACAATAAGTAACACATTTTCTTTGTTTTACAGGCCTCAAATTACTTCCAGTCCTCAATGATCTTCGGTAAGTCAGTAAATACTATTTTACTCATGGTTGATTCAGTTGATTTAACATTATTGATATGTTATTTCATTAATACTAGTTACAGCACAAACTCGTCATTATTTAGTTGCCAGTTGTTATTACTTAGATACCAGGTGCTTTAATATAGTTGATATATGTTATTTCGTAGTTCCTAGTTACACCACAAACTCGACGTTATTTAGTTGCCAGTTTTTATTACTTAGATAACAGGTACTTTAAAATAATTGATATATGTTATGCCATAGTTACTAGTTACTTACAGCACAAATTCGTCATTACTTAGTTGCCAGTTGTTATTACTTAGTACCAGATGCTTTAAAATAGTTGATATATGTTATGTCATAGTTACTAGTTACTTACAGCACATACTCGTCTATTACTTAGTTGCCAGTTATTACTTATATTCCAGATGCTTTAACTTAGTTGTGGACGACGAGTAGAATTGTTATGTACGATACGAGATATTCTAAAATAAATGTTATAGTGACTTTCTGTTTCCACAATAACCGTTACACATTTAATTAAACACCAGTTAATTTCAAAAACGCTTTATGGAGAGTATTCATCATTGATAACGCAACTTATTATTCAACTGCAACTTGTTTGTTGTTGGTGTGTGTCAACAAACAAAAATACAAATTTGATAAAAATGGACGTGGATGCGATTTACGATATATTTTGTATTATAAAAGGTTGATTTGTGTGGGTCGATACAGCTTTAAAATTCCATCTGACACTGTAAGGTGGGAATTAAGAATGTCCAGATTGGCGAATTATAAACATAATAGCTTTTGAAAGAGCTGTGTATTAAAGTATATAACTTTAACAATCCAAAACAAACATGATTTCGTTGCCAAAGAGTGACCATTTCGCTCAGGGGCATTGTTGTTATTTTCCCCTAAACATAGGTGAAAATAAACTAAGATTTAGGACTAAAATATGTTTTTGTTGTACCAATTTATGATGTATTATAAAATGAAATCAATTACCTTAATAATAAAGTGGACTAATTTAATTTAAAAAAATAATGCATTGTTATTCCTTCACTCATGTTTTGCAAACGAAATATTCATATCCGACTTCACAGCTTGGCTGTTTTTCGTTAGTGTGTCACTGTGGGAAGGGAATATGTAATAAATTCAACAAGAGACAGTCTTCCTAAAATACCAAAAGGTTTGTTTAATAATAGGACAGTCCTTTATTTAAAACTCGCCTATTAAGAAAACCCAAGTTTAATTTATTGTTAATGCATTCCAATGGCGACTTCCTTCTAGACTGATTTAATATTTTTTTCCCAACAGCTATTTTTGCTTCTTTATTGAATTTATCATGCACTTAAAACGGTTTTATGTGAGTGGTCTAGGTTATTACTCAAACAAAACGGTATGGTTAAAATTATGTTTGTGAAATTCACACATTTGCATTTACAGTAAATACTCTACAACGAACAATTGTTGGTGTTCTAAAACAATTATTTTTATAAAATTGATTTAATTTTGTTTGTCTGCTGTCACGTAATTGAAACCATTTTCAATTATCAGTTTTATGTAGCTGCAGATGCTGGAAGTCTTGTAAAGAAACGTAATTAACAATTACCAATATATTCTAACATTTTCAAACACATTTATACATTTTAAATTGAATAAAGAACTTGTTATAATGATTCTGATTTATAAAGTAAAGAAAGTTTTAAGGATTACTACGTAAATGAAAACATGAAGAAAACTAAATAAAAAATTAGTGTTGTTAACAAGCACAAATCTTTGCAATATTAGATTCTTAATTTTTGCATTTTTTAAAGAAATCTTTATATTATATAAAATCGAAAACCCACTCACTCACTGATCACAGTATCTCAAAAACCATACCACCTAGGAACTTGAAATTTGGTACACACATTTATTGCTCATAGGCACTAGAGGCGCACTAAGAAAGGATTTTAAAATATTTGGCCTGTAAGGTAGAACCAACCCCTAAAACAATAAATATTGTTTGTTATATACTTCAAAAACACTACATCCTAGGAACGTCAAATTAGGTACACGTATTTTTCATATGGGCTAAAGGCGCACTAAGAAAGGATTTTTAAATATGTGGACTGAAAGTGTTGAAACAGCACCTAAAACAATAAACTTTTTTTATATATCTCAAAAACTCTACCTCCTAGGAACGTGAAATTTGGTACACGTATTTATCATAGGGGCTAGAAGGATTTTAAAATATGTGGCCTGTAAGGGTTGAATCAACCCCTAAAACCATAACTATTGTTTGTTATATATGTCAAAAACCCTACCTCCTAGGAATGTGAAATTTTGTATACGTATTTATCATTGGGGCGAAAGACGCACTAAGAAAGAATTTTAAAATATTTTATCTTTAACCTCTAGAACAATAAGTATTGTTTTTATAATTTCCTTAAAGCTAGAAAACTAAAATGTTGTATACTTATTTCTTACACGATACATATAAAAAGTAAACCAGCTTTATATTTTGTGACGTTCTGCTAAAGGGTGAAAATGTAGTAACAACCCCTAAACTATAAATATTAATTGAATTCCTCCTAGGAACGTGAAATTTCGTACTAGAGGCTCATAGAGGCTAGAAAATTGCTCATAGGAGCTAGGGGAGAACTAAGAAAGGATTTTAAAATATTTGGCCTTTAAGAGGGGACCGGAGTCAGCCCAACCGCTCACGGCTCTGATCTCCAGTTTAACATGGGGCGGGTATAGTTTATATTTTTCTCACCGAGAACCAGCACGTTCAGTAAAAAATCGTAACAGACAAATAATTTGTTACTATCTTACGTATCAGCCTATAAAAAATTGTTTACTGAAAGTTTTGTTTTATAATTTTTATTTTAAGAAATTCAATATCTATTTCTCCATAAGACTTCAACGTTTTTATAGCAAAACTAATTCTGTTGTAAAAATTGTATTTTAAGATAAGTGTGTTTTAAATTTAAACCTACATCAACTAAAGTATTGTGACGTTAAAATAGTCGTCTAATATTTCAGTTACATTCAATAGAAGTATTTTATTTCGTCGTTTCAAAATACCTCTGCAATTAGAGTTTACAAAGTACATGGATCGGCAGCCGTAGTAGTTCATCGATGTCCCGCCAGGTTTCACTAGCGTCGCTCACCGGCAAGGAAGATTGCAAACTTCTTACAATATCGGTATCATTCTTATTTTTATCAAAAGTTTGTGGTTTAGTTACTCAATACGACCCTTGAATAAAAGTAGCGGGTAACAGCTAGTATAACATATTTAGGAATAAGATCATTGAATTCGTACAGTAATTGGATATAAAAAATCAAATAAACTAAAACTGTAAATTTAATAATAGTTTTTTGTAGCAATTACTAACTAAGAGCCCACGAACCAGAGTGCTTATAAACTTTGACCTGTGTGCACTATTTTCATCATACATTTGTTATGCTCTATATGAGTAGGCCAAGTAATGTGTTTTGCTACTGGATTGTTTGTATTTAGTTTTCTTTGGTATTAGGCATTCATTATTTTTTTAATTGTTCTCATATTCTATGTACAATTTATTATGTTTTTACCAATGTTTTGATATTTTTGGTAAATAACTGTATTTTGTTACCATTTGTTAACTTCTCGGGTTTTCTTTATGGTAATTATTACTTTATGCGTTTTTTGTTTTTTTAGTATTTGTTTTAATATTTAAAAAATAAAATATTTATAAAAAATATAAATATATTAAAAAATTATTTTTCATCACACTACGATGTTTTCAGCTATTTTCGGAACGTCATTTGGAGGCCGAAAGTAGCTCTTTTCTGCCCTAGGGCCGTAAAGTCAGCTGTTCGTTTTATTCAATTAAAATATGAACGTACTAGCGAAAAAAGCCTCCCGAGGTCGGCAGAAAAATGTCCTAGGGCAAAATGAATTTCCAGGAATAGGTATCAATCGTATCATATTTAATTTAAAAATAATAATAATTCCATTATTTTCTTTATTTTAAAAGAAAACACACTAAATTCAGAAATAGATATCAATAGAGTTTTAAAATAAAACCAAACAAAGTAAAAAAGAGTCCGTATAAATAAACCGATGAAATAAAAATTACAGTTCTTATTTTGTTGATAATAATTACATTTACTTTCATTTAAAACAAACCGCACGAAAATCGGTTGCATTGATTTTCAGAAATAGGTAGCAATAGGGTTTTAATCTAGAATCAAAAAACCTCGAAAAGTGTCCTTATAAGTATTAGGATAAAAAATAAATTACTTTTCATAACTTTTTATTAATAATAACAATATTCTCTTTTTATTTCAAATAAACATAACTAAAATGGGCACGGTAGATCTTCATAAATATGTAGCATAAGTGTTTTATGTAGAACCAAAAAACCTCAAAAAGTAAATTTAAAAGTATACCGATGAAATACAAATTACTTTTCATAACATTTCAGGGTGTCCAGCAGATGAGCTTCAGAAAATTCCCGTACAATTCCCGGTTTTTCCCGTACAAACCATGGAAAATAACCGCATTTGTCACAGTTTTAATTAAACCTCTACTAATATACGGACCACCGTTCGGCATAAATACAACATAATTATAAAACCTTAACATAGGCCTACTAAAGACTTGTAAAAACATCAGGGATTTTAAAAGTTGTGTTCCAAATGTGAAAGCAAAATAACAACAAATTATTTGTTTATCTTGGCAATTAGCGTCAGTTTTAAGCGCAAGTAAATTTGGCGGGCTTCGACATTCGCGGGCTTGGTATAAATATTCATGAAATAAAATTGGCATTTCATAATTTTTTAATAGTAATGACAACACTTTCTGTCATGTAAAACAAACAGCATTAAAATCATCAAGGTAGATTTTCAGAAATCTATCAATAGAATTTTAACATAAAACCCAAAAAACTCAAAAAGTACCCTTTTAAATATGCCCATGAAATGAAATTGACACTTCATAATTTTTTGATAATAATGACAACATTTTCTGTTATCTAAAATAAACAGCACTAAATTCGGCCCGGTAGATCTTCAGAAATAGCTATCAATAGGATTATACATAAAAGCCAAAAAACTAAAAAAGTGCCCTTTTAAATGTGCCCATGAAATAAAATTGACATTTCATAATTTTTTGATAATAATGACAACATTTTCTGTCTTTTAAAACAAACAACTCTAAAATCGGCCAGGTAGATCTTCAGAAATAGCTATCAATAGGATTTAAACATAAAAGCGAACACAACTAAAAAAGTGCCATTTTAAATGTGCCCATGAAATAAAATTGACATTTCATATTTTTTTGATAATAATTACAACATTTTCTGTAAATTAAAACAATCAGCACTAAAATCAGCCAAGTAGATCTTCAGAAATAGCTATCAATATTATTTAAACATAAAAGAAAAGACTCAAAAAGTGCCCTTTTAAATGTGCCCATGAAATAAAATTGACGTTTCATAATTTTTTGATAATAATGACAAAATTTTCTGTAAATTAAAACAAACAGCACTAAAATCAGCCCGGTAGATCTTCAGAAATAGCTATCAATAGGATTTAAACATAAAAGCAAAAAAACTAAAAAAGTGCCCTTTTAAATGTGCCCATGAAATAAAATTGACATTTCATAATTTTTTTATAATAATGACAACATTTTCTGTATATTAAAACAATCAGCACTAAAATCAGCCAAGTAGATCTTCAGAAATAGCTATCAATAGGATTTAAACATAAAAGCAAAAAACTCAAAAAGTGCCCTTTTAAATGTGCCCATGAAATAAAATTGACATTTCATAATTTTTTGATAATAATGACAACATTTTTCAAAATATTTCAACATTTTATTATATCTAGTTAAATTTATCTAGTTAAATATGGAAAGAATAGTACAATAAATTAAATGCGATAACAAGATTGTGTAATATGACAGAAATTAAATGTAATTAATTATTATTGAAATGTAGTATTATTGCAGTAGTCTTGTTATTATTTACTTGTAGTCTAATTGTTGTATTATTGTAGTCTTATTATTTTTTAAATTGTAGTCTTATTATTACTTCAATTTTATAATTTTATTCAAATCAATTGCTAGGAAAAACTATTCATGTAGGCAATAAGCATGATGTAGGCTAACCATAAAGAGTGCTTATTTACTTTTTGATTTTTTAAATAATTGAAGAACACTACTTTGGTGTGTTCAATAAAACATAATTATTTTACACAACAATATTTAAGATGATTTACGTCTCATTATTACTTTATGCTATTCAAATTAATTACTAGAAAGTTTTGCGTGAAAGTTATTAAAAACCCAATATTGTATGAAAAAAAACAACTTTTGAATAATTTTTTTTCTTCCATACAAATGATATATTTTTTGATTGCGGGACCAGTTATCATAGTTTGCAGTGATATGAAACATGATAAGGAAACAAATATAATGTATATTACTTCTGATATTAGGTCTGTAATATCCTAAGGGTTTTTGGAATTTTAGTCACCAGAAAAATGACAAATAATATGACTTTGGTCACAGACTATAGAAATTCTATAGTCTGTGCTTTGGTATACACAAACTTTGAAAGCTGTAGCTGTAGGTATTGAAGAAATATTGCTATTACAATATTTGAATTTATATTTGTACAATATACTTTACTGAAGTAAACAAGACTTATTGGTATGGCAAAATGTTTGTTATCTTTAGGCTACACTATTCGTGTTTGAAACAGGCAACATCGGTAAAAATAATCTATTTTTAATTTTTACAGTTTCAAACACTTTGTAACAGTAAATATTATAATCTATTAAGTCATAAGCAAACCATGTTGCAATATAAAAAACCAAGCTGGACAACTTTTTAAAATCATCAGTAATGAATTGAAAAAATATTGAATTTCTGTTTAAATATAATATTTACAAGTAATGTACCATTAGAGAACTCAAGATTTCAATATTTACTTATGAGTGGTAGGCTACTAATAATGTCAACGCGATTCTTATACTTACGGGTGGACCTACATTCTGTAAGCATTATCGCCCTCTCATCATTTTCTATTAGCCTACGGCTAAATGCCAGACTGTCTAGCTTGTGATTGTTGTGAATGCGTATAACAGTGTTATTCACTTTATTTTTCGGCTGTCCCTCGGACTCTCCCCCTCCCTGTCAGTTGGAAGCAGGTAGCTGTAAACTCATTTTATGCAGGCAGCGCTCCAAGTAGTGATACGGACGAACTTGTAGAGCTACCCTAGTGTTCACTTTGGAAACTAAAATGCGGTTTTACAATTGACTCCGGTCCCCTCTTAAGGGTTGAAGCAACCCCTAAAACAATTGTTTGTTATACTTTCATTAAAGGTGGAAATCTGAAATTTTGTATATTTATTTCTTACAAGATACATATAAAAAATAAACCAGTTTTACATTTTATCACGTTCTGGTAAGGGGTGAAAATTTAGAAACAACCCATATAACTATAAGTATTAATTTAATACCGCCAAGGAACGTGAAATATTTGGTATACATATTGCTCATAGACGCTAGATTCGCAATAAGATAGGATTTTTAAATATTTATCCTTTAAGGGTTGAAACAACCCTTAAACAATAAATATTGTTTGTTACATATGACAAAAACCATAACGCCTTAGAATGTGAAATTTGGTACACATGTTGCTCATACGCGCTAGAGGAGCACAAAAAAAGGATTTTAAAATATACTTTCTTTAAGGGTTGAAGCAACTGCTAAACATTAAATATTGTTTGTTATAGTTTCCTTAAAGCTAGAGAGCTGAAATTTTGTAAACATTTCTTACAATATACACAACACACAGATAAATAAACCAGTTTCACATTTTATCACGTTCTGTTAAGAGGTGGAAATGAAGTAACAACCCCTTAAACAATAAATATTTATTTTTATACTTCCTTAAAGCTAGAAAGCTGAAATTTTATACATTTATTTCTTACAAGATACATACGAAAAAATAAACCAGTTTTACATTTTATCACGTTTTGCTAAGGGGGAACATTTAGGTACAACCCCTATAACTTTAAAAATTAATTTAATACCGCCAAGGAAAGTGAAATTTGGTACACATATTGCTCATAGGCACTAGAGGCGCACTAATATAAGATTTAAAAATATTTGGCCTTTTATAAGGGTTGAATAAACAATGATTGTTGTTTGTTTACTTTCCTTCACTCCAGCGGTAAAGCTGCGTGGTCGAATTATTATTTAATCAAACCGGTTAAAGAAGAAAGACTATAAACCAGTTGACAGTATCATAATACAGTATTATAACATTTCTTCACGAATGTCCGCCAAAAACCGAAGTCATTGATGATGAAAAAATATGCAAAACTTGTAAATTCTTCAAAAAAAAAAAAAAATAAAAAAATAAACCCAAAAATCAATCAAAATATTGTATTGTACTATTAAATTGAAAAGTAAAATTAATGGTACAATTAATATTGTTAAATGTTTTTTGCACTCTGTTTTAAACTAAGCCTACGTGTTTTACGGACCACTATCAACTGACCACTAGCGTTTTCTTAAGCGTTTTGGAAAACACAATTTTACTGACTAGTCTAGCATTTATAGGGGTTGAGCACGCACTGAAAGCATGATTTATTTTGACTTTTTATTTTTGTTGGGGACACTTAGAAAAAATCTCTGTTGTCACCCCACAACAAGTGCACAACTTGGGTAGCTCGTGGACGCCGGGGGTGTTGTATACAAAACCGCCTCTATATCTCATAAACTGCTAGAGGTGGAATAATGTTATTAACGAGAATTTATTTGAAAAATTACGTTCTACAAAACCATTCATTACAGTAAATCCCGTATCTGGCTTATAAATTGAGTATAAGACATATTCATGTTTATATGTATTTGTAAATCGAATCTACAGGGTGGGTTTTTGAAAACATACCCCCTCTATTATTTAAAAGACGGAAAAGAAATGCAAAATCTGATCTCGGGACAGTAATTCAGCGTTAGAGGGACCTTAGAAACCCTATTTACAAAATCTCCACCCCTCCTACCACCCTCATCTCAAAACTTTGTAATAAACATATATTATACAGTAGCTTATGACAAATCACACTGAAGCCCTGTAAAACCCATGAATTTCTTTGGTAAGAAAATAAAAATCGGTTAACGCGTTCGTTCGAAAAGATCAAAAATTGTATTTTGTCAGTTATATTTATAGGTAACTTTATATTTGTATATTATAAATTTACTTTACGACCCTCAGCTGATAAGTTTACAGACGACGATCTTTTTTAAGAAATAGAGTAGTGCTGCCAACCTAAGCACATTCTACTACTGAATGTTGAATGCAGAAAAACATACTGTGACTAAGACTATAAGTTAGAACTTCAGGCTATTTTTTGTTATAGAAAACAACTTAATTGATGTTACTAACTTATATATGTGTTTACAAAGTGGAACTTCAGGCTATTTTTTGTTATAGAAAACAACTTAATTGATGTTACTAACTTATATATATGCTTACAAAGTGGAACTTCAGGCTTTATTAATTTCATCGATTTAAAATACATCGATGTAACGAATACATTTGGACCCTTGTTAAACACGTAGGATTGATTTAATGTATCGAATCGTGACATCGATGTATATCGAATATCCGTAGTTTGTAGTTGTAAAGTACTGTGAACATTAAGTATATAAAAATGTAATAGGTACATAATTTTATATGTGTTCCTGTTTTATTATATATGTATTTTATTAAGTGATGTTAAGTTGTAGGAATAGCGGAGTCCGGCAATCGTGTTTATTTAAGTTCACATGCGCAGTCGGATGTCATTGAAAAGATACATCTAATATTTCCCGAGTTAAATCAGTTGTGAATTTGAAAAATTAATTAATTAATTGTAACAATAACATTTTTTAATCATATTTTCTGTTTATTTAGACATTTAGAAATAGAATTAAACATTACAAATGCGTATTAATGCATTTTCTTGCGTATACATTGGCACCTCTTCTGCAATATGGCGCAGGGTGGTAATGTAAACATTCCTCCTTTATATTATTTAAAAGGCGGAAAGAGAATGCATAACCTGATCTTGATGCTATTGTTCACCGTCAGGGGATCCTTAAAAATATATTTTTGTTTAATACAAAAACCCAACCTCCTCATCTCAAAAATGTGTGACGGACACGTACTGCTGTGATACATCAAATTAAAGCAATTAAAAAAATATGAATTTCTGTTGGAAGAAAATAAAAATTGGCTACATTCGTTCACTACTCGCAACAGTTTTATTTTGTAAATTATTTTCCATCTATACATATAAAAGCCAAATCCACTGACTCACTGATCACGATTTTTCAAAAACAACTGAACGGATTGGAACGAAATTTGGTATGCAGCTTCCTTAAGGCCATAGCTGCTCACTAAGAAAGGTTTTCAAAAATTTCGAAATTTTAGGGGGTTTGGGGGTGTCAAAGTTACTACATCACGATTTCTCAAAAACTACTGAACGGATTGGAACGGAATTTGGTATGTAGCTTCCTCTAGGGCCATATGTGTTCGCTAAGAAAGGGTTTAAAAAATTCGAAATTTTAGGAGGGTTTGGGGGTTCAAAGTTACTAAAAAAAACCATAAGAAATACATAGTGTAATATATTTATTCATATAATATATTTTTTGTTAATACATTTAACTTTGATTTGTCTATCCGTGCAAAGCCGGATCGGGCCAGCTAGTAATTTTATAAAGATAGATTATCGCACTATGAAATATAAGATTTTACAAAGTCAACAGCATGAAATAAACAAGAGCCTGGTTTATCTGATCTCAGAATGATAGCAAGGAACTCCCTTAACTCATCCCTGATAAAAAAAAGAAGAATTTATGTACTTTCCCTTTAATTGTTAGCCACCTTGACAACTCGTACAAGAAAAGAAAAAGAACTTACGAAATAACATTTATGAGCTAGTGAACAAATGCATAAGCAATTTTAATTTTCTTGCAACAGAAATTCATCGTTTTTAAATACTTCATTTTAATGTTTTACAATCTATATGTGTTCGTTACAAATTTTTGAGATGAGGGTGGTAAGAGGGGACTAGGTTTGGAATTTTGTAAATTGGTTTTCTTAGGTTCCCTCTGACGGTGAATAACTGTCCCGAGATCAGATTTTGAATATATCTTTCCGTGTTTTAAATTATAGAGGTGGTAAGTTTTAAAAACCCAAACTGTAGATTGATTTTACA
>JAGFPH010000003.1:209956-275664 GCA_018207615.1 Philaenus spumarius
TTCGAATTTAATTTCTGTGTAAGAGATAGACGCTGCCATAACTATTAATTTTGTTTTCATTTAGTTATAGTTTGAATCTTATACGTAATGTATGTTTTAATTAAGTATTTTTCTTGTTTACCTTTGTAAATTATCTCCTTCCTGTAGCAGTATGCTTTAATATTATGAGTTTTACTAGTTCTTTGGTTATACCAGAAAGAAACTGATCATAGGGTATTTCTTGGACCAAAATAATGAAAAGGATTCTTATGAACATAGGTCGCAAAATCTTAGTTTCCAGACAATTCTTTCCTTTTTTACCCTTTTTTCCTTAACAGTGTGACATTTTAAGTAGATAGAGCGAATTCAAATTTTTCATATTTATAAATGTTTACAAGTGGATTAAAAAAATGTTGATAGTTTCAAATTAAATGATGGTTTAAAAACAAATACATAGAATAACTGGAAACCTGGTTATACAACAAATTTAAAAGAGAATACACATTTTCTATGTTTACATATAAGTTTTGTTTTGCATTTATTTTATTTAACTTAAAAATGATAGCCCAACAAAATTAAAAAAAAAAACATCAATCTAAACCTAGAATGTTCCAAAATAATAATGAAATACAAATTTTACCCTTTTAAACATAAATTCTAATAATAGATTTTAATGTTGATATTCTACCTTTTTATTATTTGAGCGAAAGAGTGCGCATTTAAATCAGAAATAAACTACAAGAAATAGCCCACATTAAATACGATATTGTACTGCACTCAACTAATTAAGTTCACTAATAATTTAAAATAAAATCGAATGTTTAGTAGTGTATTACAACTAACAAGTCTGTGACTCAGTGAGCAACAGATTCATAGCGTCGCGACGTCCAGGAAACGTCTCTATTTGTGTCACCCTTCCTATTTCTATACAATCCATTCTAAAATCCTGTCTACTTCGTTTTCTTTGTTCTCATCAGTTACTGAATTCTTTCTAGAATTTACTTCTATCTTTGATTACCTTAAACTGGATTCGTTTATTTTTGCAATGGAACAACGAATATATCTTTCCTAGGTTGTATACAACACATTATTTACAAAAATATATGTACTACACATACTTTATTTAGAACCTACTCATGAGAAAATCAAAAATAATTATTAAGACATTGAAAAAGAAAACTACTAATTCGTGTACAATGTTTGTATGTTGCTCTATCGGTCCTACCCGTCAGCAATATTTATATAAGCTGTAAATCTTCCTCTAACTGTATGTATGAGTTAAATTTATATATTTCCATAGTTTATTTATAAATTCCTATATCAGTTCCAACTGCCCATGGTTACAACATATCACTAAATGTTTCATGACAGTTTTGGATAGATAGTTTTGTAACTAAATCGTTACAAAGAACTTAATTATCAAAGTACAACCTAATTTACAAAATAAAATATTTATCTTTACCAAATTTAACTTCTGACTATTATATTGCTCTCTATTAACGCCGGGATTGCTATTGATGTTTCCACGGTAAGTTTAAACTGATTTGTGATAAACCGTAGCACAATGCTGTCGCGATTATTTTTAAAATCTTTTCATTGCCAACATCTTTCTACTTACTGTTTTGGTTTATCTTTAACGGTTTAGTCAGGGTAAGGCATAAATAGCATCCTAACGTTTTCACAAAACGTTTTCAATAAATTACTGTTCAGTCCTAATTTAAAAAAAAAAACACTATGAAACGTAGTGAGAGTTGCCGGGAGGCAATGGTTATTACATTAGTAAACGTTACATCAAATTTGGACAAGAAGTTTTTGAGTTAAATCGTAATAAACATAAATAAACATTTCCTCTTTATAATGTAATACAGATACAGGAAAATTTAGACAAATCCAAATTTATTTAGCAAAATCTATTACTAGTAAATTTTCAAATTGAATAAGGATTTTAATTAAAATATACACTTTTAGAATGCGTAGGCTATGTGAACAATTAACATATGCCAACTGCCATTGTCTGAGAGTATGCCAACTTTGTAGTAGAGTTTTTATTAAAATGTAAACGTTTACAGATTCTTTTTACTATTCAAAACGTAAGTATTATAAATACATACATTTCCAGCATAATATTGAAACTGTAGTCGGTAGTAAAAACCTTTTTGATTGCTTTGGTTACAACGCGATGGACAGGAAAAGATTATGATTGTGTGTTTTAAACCATAAATCTCTTATCATTGCTATTAATACTAACATATTTACAGAATATTATATTTTTAGTAAGGAATAAAAATCAAGTTATACTGTATTTCACAGCTAGCTAATTAATTATTGTTACCATTGTTTTTGTGGTAAGCTTGCCTAAACATTTAAGGTATACATCATTTAAACAGATTTCAGGGATTGTATTTTTACATATTTCTATGCGAAACTTTTCCTTCGACACCAATAGGGAGAAAACGTGATTCTTCTAGTATGACACATAAATGTAATTAAATATTTACGTTCTATAAACAGATACCAAATATTACTTCGGAAGATAACATTGTATGTAGAGGAGTTATTCTAATCTGATGAGGGGAATGAGGGTTGACACTTGTATAGAGGATAGAATAGACAGTAGTTCTTTGACAACCATGAGCCCTACCCTCTTCTACTACCCCGTCAGTAATAACCGACCACAGCTTCCGAGGCCGTCTGATTTTTATCTTCACCAACTGAGACGATTGCAGGGAAAATATTTTATCAGGTGCTATGTCAAAATTGATTTAGTTTAATTAGATAAGTTATTCATGATATAATTAATATATTTTTGTGAACAAATGTATTTTATTAATGTTTAAAGAGTTTGTATTTATCAACCATTTTTAACTAATTACTTTCATTTCTTGTAAAGAAAATATTATATTGTGCAGGGACATGGTTCTAGTTTTGATTATTTAAATTTTTTACTGGTACACCATTTCCATCAAATAATAATTACGACTAATAAAATGTAATCAAAATGTAAAGACGTGTAAGAAAAATGGAGGTTACTAAAAACTGTTTTTTAAAATATTTAATACATTAGTATAAAACATAGCCTATAGCCTAAATGTGAAATGTTTGAAGGAAAATATACTAAACTGAGGATGTGTATTTAGTCATTAATTGTGGAATGAAATATTTTGATAAACATTAATATTATTGTTTTTTTAATGTTTCAACTGGTTTTAATAAATATTTTACTTAATCACAGTGCTTTTTTCTCAGCTAAACTAACTACAGTAAGTGTAGTCAGAAAGGTTGATTTTTTAATCACACCTGTCTTATTATTCATTAATAGGCTACTTCTCGATAAAAGTACATCTGAGAGTAATGATAGTAGTAATACTTAATAACTAGAAGCACTATTTAACTATGTACTTAAAGATTTGTTTAGTGGGATCGCTTTTTTTGTGACGAAAATTGTACTCAAAAGTTTTTCCTTCACGATCATCTCAAACGATTATGATACAATACTTATACATTTTAAAGTTATTTCGGTTCTTATAACGTTATTTATCTGAATTTAATAACTTTTTTATGTATTACATTGCACTATTAATAATAGTTACTTGGATTAATGTAAAAATAATAACGTAGTTCCAAAAGTTAGTAAAAGACATCTTTCTGGATATCTCCCCAAATATGTTTTCCTTCTATCCAAACCCGGTGAAGTAATACTTTGTTTCGGATACCGTCAGCGTCACATTCTATCCTAACACGGTATATACAGCCCAGTCAAATTAGGAAATTATATGTTTTAAATCCGAAAGTTTTGAAACTTTGTACAGTAGGCTACTGTAATAGCAAAGCGGGAGTACTGATGGAGGCCAGCTAGGCAGACACAGACCGCACACAGCCCAGGCAACAAGTACTTTTACCTGGAAAAAATGCGGGAGATATGAAACTTGGTAATATAGTACATTTCGACATCCTAAAAAACATACTAAGTTTGCGACCCCCACCACTTTGAGCTTATGCCGCCATCTTGGAAAATGGTGGCCAAATTACGGTTTCCCCAAATAACTTCAGTTGGGTACATCCTAGAAAAAAAGTTTCGTATAAAAATTATAGAGAATTTAATTTTCTAAAACTTTTGTTCCAAAAATGTTTCTCTGAAATAAACAGTTTTTGAGTGAAGGGCCATCTTGTGTTGTGTATTTATACAAACTGCACGAATGCGTTATTATCATCTGAAATTGATGAGTTATTTATTATAATTTGTACTATATTATTGCTATTATTTGTTTTGTAGCTATTATCTGAAGTATCGCTCTTCTACTATACTTGAACAATCAAAATTTAATTTTTTGTATTTGTAATTTTATTTTGACTTGCTTTGTATTTTTAAACTTTTTACATTATAACAAGAAAAATTATACCAAACAACGTATAATTTACTGTATATTCACCATTCATGTAGGCCTATAGTCAAATCACGTTATAAAAACTAAACTGTAGTCAATCTACACGCTTTTCAGGATTATAAAAACTCAAACTTTATGTAATGTAATCGTATTATAATTTATTATTCAGATAATATATACACTCAGATTCTATTTAAAGGTATTATTTACAAATAATATTAACATTTGTAATAAAATACATTTCTAAAACCAGAATGTCATAAATGTTTCAGACTACACCGAAGGTTAAAAGGACGTATTACGCCTTTTTTATAATAAATTAACAGTATAAATTAAAATTAGTCAACAAAAAATAAGATTAAAGTTGGTAGGTATATCAACAATTTCGATGCCCGAAAACAATAAAAAACAACTGAACAGAATTGGTACTATTATGGTTTAATATTTTTATATTTATTGTAATAGCAATCAACTGCATACAATATCAGATGAAACAGCTGATTTGGATAACCAGATTAGCAATGTAATTTTAGGTTAGGCCCAGTCTAATTTATTTTAATTGTCTTAACGCAATGCATAATATAGGACATAATTTAAATTTTCTGCACATCTATTGCAAAGTTTTCGAATGATATAAGCTTCTTTCCTCTCCTTATTACTAAAAAGAGGGACTACAAAGTTGTATGTTAACGTGTTAATATAATGATATTGTTGATAGAACTACTGAATATAATGTGTTATAAAAGAACCTAACAATATTTGAACATATTTTGTTTTTCAATAAATACATTGTTTTTTGTCAATATTCAGTTATTACGCCTTTTCCTAAAAAAAACTATACAAATTGAAAAGATCATGTCTCAGAGTCTATATGACCTAGCAGAACAAGTTTTTTCTTTTAAACTTTAGCTAATTATTACCTACTACAAATGTTATTATGTCTAACTTTGGCTTGGGATTCGCCGTTTACTTGCTAGCGAGCAAAACCGACTAAATATCTGTAGTTTTCACATTTTTAAGAAAAATGTTCAAACTTCAATGAACTCTATCTAGAGAAGTATTATGTCTATAAATTTCTGGTTGATCTCAAAGTGAAGATAATTTAATTTAATCTATTTAATAAAGCTGTTTACACTTTTTTTGTCAGACTTTAAGAGATATTTGGAAAAAACTGGGACAAATTCCTAAATTTCATGGTTTCTTCAAAATGGCAGCACTCGCGGTGTTTAGGAGAATTAAAAAACTTGGATTTTTCATCATCTCGGAAAATATTTTTTCTATCAAAAAAGCTATCATAAATAAAGATAATTAAATTATCTACAAAATTGATCCTTATCATTTTTTTAATATAGTTTACGAGATATTCGCTTTCAAAATTTGAAAAGTTTAATGGAAGTTAGTTAAGCTAATCAAACAACTGTAACCTAAATTGATTATATTAGTTTATTTACTTTATATACAGTAGTCGTACTGTAAAAATTATATGCAATAAAATTACTTATTATAGTAAAAACATATCGTAAACAAATTAATATAATCATATAATCACTATATACAATTAATTATTATAAAAATGTACGACTACTGTATATAAAGTAAATAAACTAATATAATATACAGGGTGTTTCCTAACTCTTGTCACATATTTTCTGGGGTTGTTCCTGGGTCCAAAGTAAACACCAAATCACTGTTCATTTGTCTAAAATCATTTCGGTTGTCCTACTGTGACCAAAATGCGTTTTTTATTAACTAATTCATATTTCAAATATTACTTAACGCAATAATACCAAACTTGTATCAATCCTTTGTATTAGTATTACCTACGTGGGAAAAAGATATGTTGACTTAAATATGCTTTAAATGACAGCCGTTTAAAGCTTTCAAACGGAAACAATGAAAAAACTAGCACGAAAAAAGATCAATAATAACTTGTTATAGCATTCCCTATCAATTGGTTTTTAGTTTTTGAAATTGGTTAGATAATAACAGGCTTTATGGCTTTTTCGCCAGACAGTGCACGCCGATGTCCAGGATAAATTGTCCATAAAATATTGATTGTTATGGAACTAACCTCTGTAAAACATCTTTTTAAAAACTAAAATACTAATTTAAAGTAGTTTACTTTGTCACCCTCAATAAACTTTAACCCCATCCGCTTTATTTCATGCAACAAACTCAACTTTGCACCCTAGATACTCAAATAACTATTTTCGCCACTTTTTCACAAAAGTATGGATTTGGTATAGTTTTTAGTAAAAATATGATACTTTTAACTCCACTGGCTTTTTTAAAATATTTTAACTAAATCCACCAAATGTTTCCCCTTTTAATTCATAGAAAATTGATGTTGTTTTAAAATTGACATAAAAACTAAAAATAGGCATTATTACTGTTATAATAATGTCACAAATTAAGAAGAGAACGAAAAATCTATATCCTTATTTCTTGCTAAATGGGATTATTTGTAATTTTAAAGTTGTTATAAATAAGTGGATTTATTAAAATTGTGTTTTTTTTCTTTCTTTTATATAGATATAGTTCCAAATATTGTAGTTTTTTTAATAACAATAAACGTGCAGTTTTAGCAATATTCAAGAATTAATTGCTACATTGTTTTCCATTTTTGATGACTACAAAACAATTAAAATGTACACTTCAATACGTATTTTGAACTTATCACCAAACTTTTGTATGCATATTGCAGAAAAATTATTCTTTTCTGTATAATCTTGCCTCTGTATAAAAATATATACCCTAATTTTTTTTTAATTAGGTAGTGGAAAAATGTGTTGGTTTGAATAGAGTTAAATATATTTATTAATAAATAACTTTGTTAAAACTTAGGTTGATCACAGATCTGACAAACCAATGTATTTCAATTCTATTGTGGTTGAAGGTTTCCAGTGTCTGACAGTTCCCACTGACATGTTTCACATTGTTGTTTTGTTGCCAAATCACACCATATGTCTCTCACCTTGTCATCAGGTACAATCTCTCAAGATCACAAAGCCTTATATTTCATGGTCTCTGTTATATTTGTTTTATTAGATGTATAACAATATTGTATTTTGTCATTTTACTTTATAAATTAATTTACATTCATATAGATGACAACAAAACTTTATCAACATGTGATCTAGTAAAATTTACTGAAACATAAATTCCTTACAATGTACTTAATGCCTTTTAGAAAATATTCAATTAAATTAATAGTGGCTTTGAGAATTCACATTTGAAACAATTTCTGATGATCAAACGTCCTTTAAATAAAATCAGAATAGTTTTATTGTGCTAGTCAAATGCTTGAAGTTGCAACAAATAATTTGCTACTAAAAGTCATTTAGTGATTTTCCATTGATAAAATTGTGTTGATTTTACCCAATGATTTGGTGAGCTTTCATTGATTTTACCCAATGAATTGGCTGTTGGTAAGATTGTATTAACTTTACCCAAAGAGCTAAAAAATTTAATTTTGGGCAGGGTCTGAGTCAAATATATAAATTGAAACACATATTGTCGTAGGATGTATCATTTTAAACAGCGTGAATAATTTAATTAAAGTAGACATGTATGTTGGGTAGTGAAGCAAGGGTTCCCTACTAAAGGAATTAATGAACTTAACAAAAAATTATAATTAATCAATGCAGAATATTTAACCAGTACTGTATGTACTCCATGATGATATTTTACTTTCTAACTCTCTTGAACATGTCATTTCACATTTTCATGAAATATTATTAACATTACAACAATTTGTTGAAATACTCAATATATTTAATCAAACAATAACCATGGCAGGAATAAATTTCAAATTGGTGGTGGAGACCAGGGATACCAATGGCCCCATGCAGCACATGACAGTTTCATAAAACATTAAGTTTTGAAGTACCAAACTTTTATATTTGTTAAATTGTGATTATTGTATCGTATTATATGCAGATTAGCATACTTTATAACTATATTATATTTCATGGATCATAATATACATTCTTTCAATCCTGAAAAATTAACTGTAATATCACCACGGACAGATAAATTAATTTAAGGTAACCAAACTTTGTTTGCTCTAATATAATTTGTAGTAGAGGCTGCTATGTGTATTATTAAATTATTAAATATACTGTATTCATATATTCATCAAGTTGATTTTCATTATGTCTTATTTGATTTAATGATAAATTAATTAATAATCATATTTTACTTTTTTAAACTAATAAAGTTTATGGTTATTTACAAAAAGTTAGTTGCATTAAAATGTTTCCACAGAAAAATAATAATAAAACATAACAAAGCTTCCAAAATAAGCAAATAATTTTACAAAAAGGTATAATTTTGTAAGTATTTGTTAAATATAAATTAATAAACAATCCACTCATTTTATGTATAATTCATATAATTTCTCTTCTATTTTAAACCAAATAAAAGTAAACCTGCTAAACAAATGTGCAAAATTTTTGTAATTTAAACAACAAATTAGGGGAAACAAGGTGGCTTAGAGACCAAACATGGTTGAGATATTATTTTCTGCTCCAGTTGGAACCTTCCTTCCTAGAAATTGTAATAATATTAAATAAACAACAAATAAATGTCTAATATATTATAGCATCGCAGAATTTCAACTTACTTTTGAAGTTGACTTGACTATTATTACTTTAATCTATGGCACAGCCTTCATTTCTTTCAAAGATATATCTATATGTTCAAGAATTCTATTATTTTGACTTAAATTTCTTTCTTTCACTTTTGTATCACTTAATGCCTCCTTAGTACGATACAAATTTGTAATTGCATGTGAGTTAAGAGTAAGGGTGGACCTGATGGTCCTAACTTCACCCAAAATAAAGACTATAGTACTCGTATTTTTATGCCATTCATACATTCGAAAGGCCTTTCCAAGGTAACATTATATTTACTAATCCATGGTAAACTTTAGTTTTTGCAATACCATGTGTCCCAAAAGTCTCCCCCCGCCCCATTATTTTCTTTATTAATGGAAATAAACAGATTTGCTTTCCGGATTGTTAACATGAACAAAAATTTAGTTTTTTAGTGTATCGCAAATTTCAACCCCTCCCCCAGAAATGGGGTATTTTGGGGTAAGTTGAAAATTTTAAATGAGAACCCCTATTGAGTGACACCTCATTTTAAAGGCCTCGATAAAAGAAGAAGATTGGCGCAATTCGGAGGTTTGTAGGCTATGTTGACTCTATCCAACACAATGGCCAGTCAAAGTTATAAATTTTCCCCATTTAAATAACATTGAAATATTAAAGATGATGCATCTGTTATTTTTTACAAGGGTTTAATAAAGTAGATCACTCAATCTTAGTTATAAAACGTAGTAGTTAGCATACAAACAGTAAAGCTAAGCCCTCTGGAATTCCCAGGTACTGGACTTTGGGTTGATACAACCTTGCTTTGTTATTCATAACTGTGCATGTTTGTCGACTCCTAATAGTAAAAAGTCGCTAACAGTAGCTTTACTGTTTTTGTACTAATTACTATGTTTTATAACTTAGATTGAGTGATCTACTGGATTAAACCCTTGTAAAAAATAACAGATGTATCATCTTTAACATTTTAATGTTATTTAAATGGGGAAAAAATATAACTTTGATTGGCCATTATGTTGGATAGAGTCAACATACAGACCTCCGCTTTGCACCAATCTTTTTCTTTTATCAAGGCCTTTAAAATGAGGTGTCACTCAATAGGAGTTCTTATTTAAAATTTTCGACTTACCCCCAAAATGCCCCAATTTTGGAGGATGGGTTAAAATTTACGATACACTAAAAAACTCCATTTTTGTTCATGTTAACAATCCGGAAAGCAAATCTGTTTATTTCCATTAATATAAAAAATAATAGGGGGGGGGGACTTTTGGAACACATGGTATAACAATAACAAGTGATAAAAGTTACATTAATTAACTAATTGATTTCTTTACATTTTCAGACGAAGTGCTCGTGGAGTTCCAGACTTGGGAGTGCAGCTCGATGTCTTTGATGAGCAGAGAGAGAGTGACGACACTCAAGTTCTTCACTCACCACATGATGTTGATCTTAACTCTCATCTTGATGTGTTCTATGCCATCCTTAGACAAGTAAGAATAATAAATTCTCTTAATTTATTAAATAAAATTAATTAAATTTATTTTTGAAATTGTTTTGTATAGTTACAAGTTCTGAAAATTTAATTTTCAACCAGTATCAGTACAAATTAGTCGATTGATATTTTTATTAAATTAAATTCAAGCTAAAACTGTACAATATGTATTAAATATAACTAACAAAATTTTAAGTACTCCCACTTGTATTTAATGTAAACCATTTCAATTACAATTATTAACCGAATTATTACAATTACAATTATTAACCGAATTATTACAATTACAATTATTAGACGTATATCTGGTAAAATCTTTATATATGTAGGCCCTACTATTTGTATTATTATTGCTGTATTATTTTTGTTTTGAAAACTGTACCTCCTTTTTTTTAAATTTGTGATTCAATATTAAGATAAAGTAATTTTTTATAAATGTTAACACCAATTTAAGAAAATCTACCATAAACATTTTAAATAATATTTAGTCTTTTTGTGATTAATTCTTGATCTTAATTTCTAATTTCTTTTACTTATTTTTGTTTAAGACAGGAATTCAGAAAGACACAAAATCATGAAGCATTTTCAATGGCAATCAATTATTTTTTTTTTTTTTAACTATAAAATGAAACATTTTATTTAAAATACATATGCAACACACTATTTTATTTATAAAATGCTCAAGATTTGATTTTTGCAGTATATTAAAATATGTGTAGTAAAATTTAGTTTTTACTGTACGAACTGAATGTTCTTCATTCTTAATTTTACCAATTGCAGGTAGCTGACACTCCTCAAGAGATTCCATTCCTCAGTATACTGCAACACCTTCTGCGCATAGATCCAAGAGAAGCGATCAGTGATATAGTGTGGGATACGGCAGAAAGACTAGTACACAGGGCTACGTTATTGGAAGGTCGTGAAGACGCAACAAGACTCCTGAGGTCTCCCAGTTTGACAGCTAAACATCCATTGTGCGGCAGTCGGAAACAAAGTCTTAACACTTCTTCCCCTGGACCACCTCCCCCACCACCTCCTCCACCAGTACCTGGCCCACCACCTCCACCTCCACCACCACCACTGGCCCCTCCTCCGCTTCCAAGCTCAGTCCCAAAGTCCACCATGGGTGGTCCTCCTCCTCCACCTTTACTAAATCCACCTATTCCAACAGCTGCATCACCTGATCCACCAGACACAGCATGTAACAAATTACCACAGCAAGAAACACCAACACCTAGAACAAAAATGAAGACAATTAACTGGAATAAGATTCCTAATAATAAGGTAACCAAAACAAATATATAATCAGGCAAAATCTAACCGCTGAAAATATTTACATTTAAAAATATCATACTCACGCCATTTATAGTTATTTATCTTCAAAACACCAAAATTGTTTAAAATGTGATAAATATGTTTTTATGTTAATCATTTATAAATTGTACTTCAGGTTGTAGGAAAACACAACATCTGGTCATTGGTAGCGAGAAGCCACCAACACTCTCCAATGGAAGACTTAGATTGGGATGAAATGGAAGGTTTATTTTGTCAACAAGCACCCCCAGCTCCAACACCTTCCAGTTCAACAACAGCATCTCCTCGACTTGGAAGTAGAGACTCGACAGATTCTGTGATCAAGCGCAAAGAACCTACCGAGGTGACTATTTTAAAATTTGGTTCTACTTATAAAGTATGTAAAATATAATAAACATTCTAGTTTAAAAGTGTCATACATAAATAAAAATATTTAATTATTTATGTCATTTTATATATTTTTTGTTATAGATTGTGCTACTTGATGGAAAAAGGAGTCTGAACATAAACATATTTTTGAAACAATTTAGGAGGTAACATTTAATGTTAAAATTTTTAATCATAAAACTAGTTATAATCATCTTAGTTATAAACTAAGAACAAATGTTGTACAATTATTGCAGCATTATTGAATAAGTAGTTTATTACTTTAAAATATCTTTTTGAAAGAATCTGCTCTTATGCAAAGACTCAAATATATGTAAAAAGAAAATAATAATAAAATATGTTCTCCACAATATTTTCTTATGACAATGAAGTACAAACCTTTCTAGTTTTTATATTGTAATTTAGTGTCTTAATATGATGATGTTGGATAGCCAATATCATCATATTAAAACTCTAAATTACAATGTAAATAAAAACAAGCTCTATACTTCAAAGCCTTTCAGTTCTAACAATCTCATATTTGTTCAAAAAATCAATGTAATTTCATGTTTTAATACAAAAAAAAAACTTGAACACAGTTTTCATCCCAAACTTTTTGTTTTTGTATAAATTTGATTTTGGTCATGAATACGTTGAATTTTATAATTACCAAATATTGTATTCCAAAAATATAAATACAATATTTATTTTATTTTATAGAATCAACGGCTCTAAAGGTTTGTAGCTATTTTTTCAGATAGTTTATAATCCTTGTTTTCTTCTTCTTTCCAGCTCAAATGAGAATATTATCCAAGTAATACGAGATGGAGAACATGATGAAATCGGCGCAGAAAAGTTAAGAGGTTTGCTGAAAATCCTTCCAGAACTTGATGAGTTAGAAATGCTACGTACATTTGATGGAGATAAGAACAAACTTGGGAATGCAGAGAAATTTTTATTACAACTTATTGAAGTTCCAAAGTTAGTATTGAATCTTAATCAGTTGAAGTTACTTTTAGGTAAACATTAAATTGGAAAATTGTAGCTGAGAAAAAAACCTTTTTTTAAACCCAGATGAACTTTTAAGTGCTTTAGATTCCGTGTTATGGAAAAAATATCAAAACAAAAAACACGTCAAAAGTAAAAGTTGTGCTAGAAACTCAAAATTTGCTACAAAAGCTCTTTTTAGCATAAGAATGAAGTAAAAAAAAATATGAGCTCTTCAGCCATTCCCTTCCCATGGAGTTAGGCGAGTTTATAAGGGAAAATAGTGGTTTTTAACAGAAAAATTGGAATAAAAAAAAATCGTATATGCTCTTTTTAGAAAATTTTCAGAAATTGTAGTTCTTGGCATGACCTTTTATTTGGAAACTTTGACCTCCTCTTTCGTGATCTTGGGGGTAGTTATGAGGGTTAAAACGCAAAAAAAAAGAGCAACATTTCTAGTAGGCATGAATTGTAAAAGTTGTTGCTTACATCAATACATTTAATTTAAGATCTTAAACTGCTTTCTAAGTGCTAGAAAAACTCATGTAATGTTACAAAATATGCTATTTACCTTATCCGCACCATGCTATAATATAGCTACAGACCTAGTAAGAGTTAATATTTGTATTTTAAATTATAAATTGTATGCTTGGATGTGTGTGTTTATAAATTATGTTAATGCACAATTTTACATACACTAAAGGCTAGTGCAGACCTTTCAACAAAATGTTGCCAACATGTTGATATTGATGTTGCCAACATGTATCTCATCAACAAGCTACAAGTTGAGGGGATACACAGCAACATCGGGCGTCATGGAATCAAAGAAATTTGTTGACTGTTGCTAGTATCCCTGTTTTCTATTTTAAATTGAGTTTTTTAGTCAATTTAAGTTATTGTTTTCTTCCTCCCCACCTATTTTAAATGAAAGAACAATACAAATAAATAAATAGTATCAAATTTGTCTAGCTTTATAGTTACAAAAACAATTAGAAAAGCTTAAACATGGGGATAGCTATTAATTTTAACATTACTAAATGTTGTCATAATACGGACATTCATAAAAAGTTAATTCTCTTCTTTCTTTTAAAAAAACTTCACTGTGGTAATTTTGCTTAGCTTAATTTTTACATGAACGGGAATAATTAAGACTATTTATGAAATAATTTCCACTGTTTTTAAGCACTTATATCTGGAAACCAGTTTGTTTATTAAAACTTCATAGAACTGCACTGCCATTCATAACAAATACTGCCGCATAGAGAGCACTTCATTCAGGTGCAGGAACAGTTTGTAGGATACTTTGAGCAAGGTACTTATTCATTTTCTTGATCAATTCTTGATAGGCAACAGAATTGGCAAACTCCCTTTGGTTTATCATGCACATTATTTTGCTTTTGGTTACATTTCCTAAACATTCCATAACTTGTTGCACTGTCATCATAAGTTTCACTAATTTGCCAATAAATTTCAGTGGGTTAACATTTTTTTTTTTTTTTAGTCATTTAGGTTTCAGATATCATTCTGTTTTTTAGAGTCATGGGATATTTATTTTTATATTATTGATATTTAAAACAATCAAAACCAAACAACATTTATTTAGGGCTGAAATTGCTGCAATGGACCGCAAAATGTATCTATCTAGAACAAGCTTTGCAATACTAATATTTGTATTTTTACTACTATTTGTACTTGCAATTGTATTTTTATTTTCTCTTACAGCTACAAGTTAAGGATAGAAAGTATGCTCTTAAAAGAAGAATTTGCTGCTAACATGAGTTATCTGGAGCCTAGCATCAATGCCATGATCGTCGCTGGTGAAGGTAAATTAAACAAATTTGTTAAAACTACTTTGTAAATATGAGTTGACAATAAGTACTATGCTATATGTAATTATTAATTACTGCGAGTTAATTCATTCTACTGTAAAAAATATTATAAATGTTAAAATGTATACGATTTATTTATAGAATTTTTATTTGCCTGAGCAATCTTAAGTGTAAAAAATCTAAGTTAACACCTGTTTCGCCTATCTGTCAGCCATCATTTGTGAATAAGTGTTCTAAAAAGTTATGATGATGCCTGATAGATAGGCAAAACAGTTGTTAACTTAGATTGTTTGCACTTGATTACTCAGGCAAGTAAAAGTTCGTATATCATATATTATTATAGTAGCAATCAATAATGCTATACTAATACAAATAGATATATGTATATCAAGTATTACATTTTATTTAAAAATTTTAAATATTATAGTGTTACTTGCTACATGTATGTTATTAAAGGTGGATGTAAGTGTATTTTTCTTCGTTCAAACAATGTGTATGTATTATGTCTGAATGAGAGAGAGATGCATGCACACATCCATCAAACCTGGCAGATTATACATGTTTAAGAAATTTCAGTTGTGGCGATAGCGGGCCAGTGAGCCTTGACCGGGTTTTTAAGTAAGTATTGTCAAAAAATTACTAAAATAAGCTAAATGTCTGCAGACATAATTGTGCATCCAAAACTGCAATAACCATTATTTTTTAGAGAGCAGTATTTATTAATGTCATGAATCAGACCGTAAGTAGCAGGTAGCCAGGGTACAGATGCCTAGTTACTGTATACAAACTATAGGTCTAAGGCAAGAGGTAGATGAAGCTGTAGCTTTGAGAAAACACATTGACTCGTTTGACTTCATTCTAATGTTGACCCTTGAAAGCAAAATGCTATTAATACGGCTTCGCAGAGTTTGCAGCATAAGTCAGTGGATCTGGACAAAGCCTGTTACTTTTTGAACCGAGCAATGAAAAGTGTACAAGAGTAAGGGCAAATTTCTCAGAGTTTCTTTCTGAATCAAAGCAGTTTGCACAAAGTTGTAACATATCTACTGAAATAAAGAAAAATCGACAGAGAATTGTGAAGCATTTTTTTATGAACTGGCATCTGATCATAGAATTGACAACCCAGTAAAATCGTTTGAAATAAAAATATTTAATGCCTCATTGGATATTGTAATTAATCAGATACAAAACAGGTTCTCTAGTTTACAAATGGTAGTCGAAAACTTTTCTTTTTTGAGGCCGGAAAATTTGACAAAACTTCCTGAGAAAGATATTACAGAAAAAGCAACTGTTCTCATAAATAAGTATCCTGATGACATCAATGACCAGCTAACGGGAGAAATATTGTCGTTCAGGTCATTGTTATCAAATGAGATTGCCGTAAAAAAACTGTCGGAGATATAGCAAAACTGCTGATTGAAGAAAATAATTTGCTCTTAAGTAGGTTTCCAAACCTTGTCACAACAACTGTACCTCACCCTACCAGGGACGACTTCACCGGCAGAAAGAAGCTTTTTAAAATTAAAGCTTATCAAGAATTATTTGAAAAGTACTATTGAGTCAATCAAGACTTAGTGATTTGGCGATCCTCAGTATTGAACAACAGGAAACTCGAGAAATTAATGTGGAAACAATTGTGGAAGATTTTCTTCTTTTGAAAAAACCCAGATTAGGCCAACTTCAATAACTCAGTGTGTATGTGGCTGTAAAACTATGATAAACTGTCTCTACTGACAGTATTTAAATTATTCAACCATATTTTTTTTTAATATCAAGAGATCTAGTGATTGTATAAATAGTTGTTCAATTATCTAAATAACTTATAAACGATTACCATACAATGAACAAAACTACAAAATACTCAGTTTAAAGTATTGGCATTGGATAAACAAAGGACACGAGATAATCCGAAAAGTATATACTAGAAAGTGACCAGTGCAGAATGGATTTTTGGTAAGTTCATAATCTTACATAAATTGATAATAAGTGACATATTTACAGCCGTGAAAACACAATCACTTGGAGTTTTCTAATGATACTAATTTATTTGTTAAAATAATAATCTAATCTCACTAATACTATTACTGCTACATTTAAGAGGAATACAAATCTTATTACTATACTTTTTTATGACGAAAATTAGTTAAAACCAATAAGAGTGTTTTAGATCAGTTTAAATCGTACTATTAACAATACATTTATTTCTTTGTATGAAATATAAATTATTTTACTTATTGAATTTACTTGAATTAATATTTAACATATTTTGTAATACCGATAATTATCTCATGTCTCAGTGGTAGGTTTTTGATTCGTCCTTGGAGTGCGAGTGTAAGAATAACGTATACAAAAATTTTATATTTTATTTTATATCGGTCAGCCTTTAGTTCGAAAACTATTAAATAAATTTTATCATGGCGTTCGTGCAGTAAAGGAAATGTCGGGTCATATGCCTCGGTTAATGAATAAATTAACCCGTTTACTCGTCAATAGTAATAATGGTTATAAAGATATTATAGGGGGAGAGGGCCCGATGAACAAACTTGCAGGGGGGCCCGCGGGTTCTTATCGCCGCCACTGAGAAATTTATATGTGTTATTTTATTGTTTTAAGTATGTTTATTTTAGTTTTGTATTGTATATATACGTTACAACTAAAAGTGTGAGGATATTTAAATATGTTACTAACACTAACGTTTTATTTTATAATTTTAAAAGGTAACTTTTATTGTCAAGTGTTGGATTTTATATTTTTTTTAGGGGTCTGCGGGTATCCGAATTTTCGGGTTTTGGGCGGTTTTTTTCACTACCCGAGGGTCGGGCAGGTCCGAAATATACCTTAAAATGCGGTCGAGTATTTTGGCTGGACCCGATAATTCGGGTAGTGAGTAATTAAAATGAATAATACAATTTCCTCATAGGTAAAAAGCAAAAATGAAGCGATAAAAGTTATTTCAATATGCGAAATAAAGACAATGTGTCAACAATTGAAACTTTGAATTATTCAATCTTCTTTATTCATATTATAATCACAACAAACGATCTTGACTCGACAAATGGAATCAAATATGTATGATGGACAAATATGGAATCAAACGTCACATTGGTTAAAACAGCTGGACATCTGTAGTTTACTTCAAGTCACATAGAAAACACAATTATTCTGATGAAAAAAAGTCAAAAACCTAAAGAGTAAAGACATGTCTTGTGTTTTATGACTATAATAATATCGTATTGCATAATCCGTGCGTTTACTTACCAGCCCAGTCTATTTTTATCTATGTTGTATAATTCGTTACTTGAGAGTTGACTAAGCGATCATTTCCCCCAACTTTTTACAAGAGAAATTTTTTCCCGACAACTATACTGCGATATGATATTTCATTTGGCTTTCTAGGCTAAGGCCAACATTTCGACTTGCATACAACATGTTACCAGAAATGAAATGCAAAGCGGATGTGTTATTTTATTAGTTCCATAGTTTTTTGTTAATAGTTTTATTATTTTTCATTGTTTTTATACTGCGTAGTTTAGATTTCCTAAAATAGACAATTTTATTACTAGAAATACTGGTGTAGCCGGTCCTAGTACTGCTCGACCTATGAGTTTTGTAACATAGCGATCATGAGCGATATATCAATATAAAAATAGAACAGAAAATAAATGCAAATCAGCAATCAATACTTTTAGGAATAGACCAAATATTTCAATTAATTAGCCTAATAATTTTGTTTGGTAGGCTGATTACGTTTTTAGTAACCTAATAACTTACTAAGTAACAATATAATATTTCTGAATTCTGAGACAAGTGCTAAATTCAGAGGAAAAAGTTGTATTTTCTAAATATAATGTAATAACTTGCTTCAAGTTTTCGGTTACTACCCTACCAAACCCGGACAAAAATTTCACTGCCCGACCAGACCTGGGTGAACAATTTTACTACCCGACCCGAATGAAAAATTTCTTTACCCGAACCAAAAAATCACTACCCACAGACCCCTAGTTTTTTTATTTAGTATCATTTTTTATATTTATTTATAATTTTATTTTAGTTAAGTACTTTGTTTAGAAGAAAACAACAATAAATTTATTATTATTGGTGCATACTTCTATAATGTATTAACCTATTAAAATTTATTTTATTCCTTAAGAAAGAGTACCGTAATATATAGTCCAAATTTAATAAATAATTTAAATTGTATTGCTAATGATAAAATCTAAATACATGTTACAAAATTTTATATCCAATGATTAATGCATATTTAACATATTTTTAAGTTGACTATGGTGTTTCACTGTATATAACTGTACACATTTTACTAATATAGATTTTTAAATTTCCAGACCTTATGACAAATAAGCCATTACAAGAAGTCCTCTACATGGTGTTGGTAGCAGGAAACTTTCTTAACTCTGTAAGTAAAATTATATAATTCCATAAAAAATTTCAACATACGGTACTGTACAATATGCAAATATGGATTGGACATTGTTTAGTACAGTTTTCTTCATCAAATAATTATTTTAATATTAATTTTCTTTTATTTCTTCTATTGATATTAACATTAACGGTACTTACATTTTGCAGGGAGGCTATGCAGGTAATGCTGCAGGAGTGAAGTTAAGTTCTTTACAGAAACTGACGGACATCAGAGCGAATAAACCAGGAATGAATCTTATTCACTATGTAGCACTGGTAATTATCTTTAAATTAACTAAGACTTTAAAGATTGATTCGTTTTATAATGTTATTAGCTTTGAGAAACTTTTTCTTCTAACTTTTAATGTAATTTGTTAGTTCTTAATAAGAATAACAATTTGTGTTTATACCAGTATTGTTCTGGTTGCAGTAGTGTTTTAATACATTTCATAAGTAAACATTTAAAATATTTCAGCAAGCAGAAAAGAAGAGGAAGGACTTACTAAGATTTCATGAAGACATGACAGTTTTAGAAGATGCCACAAAGTAAGTTATTATTGTACTCTTACTTATTTTATCAACAACGTCAAATGCTTTAGAAATGGAATTATATCGGTACAAGAATATGATACCATCAACTGGGGTAACTTTGGCCCTTAAAGGTAGGCTAACTTTGATCCAAATCTTGGAAAAAGATAGTTTTATCTACTGTTAGATAGAGCTATCGACTTGGTTCTTGTAATAAACATTAAGAGTAGCATTTTCAAAATACATGTGTATTACTTTTGTAGAATGTTTAGTTTCATTTTATTTTATCCCCAACTCATTGTACAGTACCTACCTACATAAACCGATAATTATAATTGGGGTAACATTGTCAGAAATCATATTTGGCTGTAGTTTTTAAGACATTTTACATTTGGGACAATGTTACCCCAATTAAAGGCAAGATTGGCCCAAATTTTCAAAAATCTTAGAAATAAAATAAATAAGTTCTGAGTTTTAAAAACCAGTCAATATATACGTTGAAATACGCAGAGTTAAAAATGAAATAGTACATGGAAGTTAATTATATATATATATATATATATATATGAGGAATATAAAACAGTTTATGTGAAGAAACACACAAAAATGGGCCAAAGTTACCCCAGTAGACCATATCCTGTTAGTTTATAGTAGATATTAGTTTCAAACATTCTTGTACAAGCGGGTTTATAATCACTGCACACACTCAGTATTTATTTTATTAGTTAATACTATATATAAAATAAATAAATTAGAAAAACACATTGTTTGGTTTACTTCTATATTACATTTTTAAGTACAGTTAGTAAGTTAGATTTTAAAAAAGTTCCTTCATTAATAAAACAATTCAATTTAGATCAGTTTGGTATTTTCTAAATTTATTTTCAATCCTATTAAAAATTTAAGTTTGCTCAGTTCTAAAAAATAGTTGAATTATTGTGATTAATAATCTATTTGTTACAGTCAAAGTAAATAATCTAGCTATTATGATTGTATAATATGTAAGCTATTATCTAAAATCTATCTAGCTTTATACCTGTTGAAGAATTATTTCGTTGTTAAGCTCATAGTAGCTAATCATGCTATATAAGCCAATTCGTACTAGCTATTACGATGATATGGTAATTTATATACACTAGTGATTAAACATACGGTAATCACTGATTAATCAAAATGTACACACTATATTTTTTGACCACATGGTAATTCAAATTTTATTGAAAATAATATGGTAATATATAGGCTATACTGTATTTAAATATTGAATAGTAAATTTTATTACAATAGATCATATTATTTTATATTTATTAGTAAGCTTTAAACTAACAAATAAAAAATATTAGTAATAGATTGTAAAATTATTTGAAAATGTTGTGTTTTATATATTTTTTTCTTAAAAATATAAGAGGCGGCGACCAAGTTTTAATTTATGTTAAATGTGAATTTTGTACAGATATACTTGAAAAAGTTACCTTAATCACAGATTTTCTAAAATTGTTAAAGATGTAAATGTATTATTTAATATAATGCATATTGCAAGACTAAAAATATATCTTTTCATATATAAAAGCCTCATTTGGCAAGTGTTTTCAAATTTGTTAAATATATTAAATGGTTATATTATATATAATTTATATACTTGCTACTTAAAATTATAATATAAATTACTAAATTTATTATGTTCTTTCATTGTAAAGATCACATTATTCATTCACCAGTTCATAGATTTTATTTCTTTATTATGTCTTTAATTAATTTGAATTAAAATTCACAAAGTATGATTTCATACTCCTCAAACTTTAAAAGCAAAAACTTTCTTTAGGTCATAGGTTATCTCATTCATCAAAAATGTTGTAGTGTTCTATTTAAAATGGTTATATTATTGATTTCAACGTTCATTGTTGCTGTTGGATGAAATATACCTCACTCAGTAAGTACGACACAAAATAAAAACAAATGTTAATTTTTAAAAACATTTCTGAAAAGATAACTTTTATGTTTAGTTATAACATATAGATAGTATGTTTGTTTTTTTTTTAATTTGTGGAAACTGTAATACTTAGCTTTAGTTTATTACTGGTAAATTAGAACTTAGTTAATGAGAAATAAAACTGAAAGTATATACAATATTTTTATATGCCTATAGATTTTTGTACACACCTATTTCTATGATTTGCTTATTTTATAGCGTATTTACTGTTTAAGTAAATTATTTCAAGTGCTATGAATTGAATAATTAGAATAAATAATTTTCTAATCATAAATAGTGTGTGGTCCATTTAATCTTTGAACATGTTTGCTGTCATGATTAAAGCATGGAAATGAAATATGAAATTTTAACAATATTTCAATAGAAAATATGTTAGGTAAATTTTTGTCAATCAAAATACTTTTAATTATATTTGTCCTATTTTAGAACTACAGTAGAACAGCTTCAAAACGAAATCAACACTCTGGACACTAGAATTAATAAAATACGGAAGCAGATAGACTTACCTTCCACGGAAAAGGAAATAAAGTCTCAGATGTTAGAGTTTTTACAGGTACTCTACTAGAAATTCTTTTCAAGTTAAAATCTACTTATTGATCCACATTTCTAAAAAATTGCCTTGTTACAAATAAACATTGTCACAATAATAAGTGGGGTGTAAAAGTATTTTAAATTATCCCAGACTTTTTTTTAAAAGTAGGCATATTTGGAACAAAACAAGTTGAAAATAAACTTCTGGGGAGGAAAGGGTATTTATTTTATTAATAGTTGTTGGAGCTCAATAATTCTCTGAAATGTTTATACATGTATATTATACATATGAGTGATAACGTAATTTTATCTAAATCAATGTTAAAATATGTTCTAAACATAAACTGAAATTGTGCTTATACTAGTAGAAAAGGTTGAAATAAATGTATTTTATTCAATAAACATTTAAATTTTGTTTAGTACACACAATATATAGTTCTTTGTAGACAATTTAAAAAAAAGTAAAATCACAACATTATACTATTTATTCCTTTAACAGATTGCCCAGCAAGAAGTAGGAACATTACAAAAGGATATGACCGAGTTGGAAAATGTGCGAAAATCTCTCTCAGATTTTTTCTGCGAAGATCCAGGAACTTTCAAATTAGAAGAATGCTTCCGCGTGTTCCACGGATTCTGCACTAAGTTCAAACAGGCTGTGTTGGAGAATGAGAGACGAAGAGTACAAGAAGAGCAAGCAATAGCAAGGCGCAAACAGCGTGAAGAACAGCTGGCAGTAAAAAAGAGGCAGAGTAAGTTTCATTTGAACTATCTGATCTCAACACAGAAAACTGTCTTATTTTGTACAAACTTAATGTAATCTATCCATAATTTCTTTCTAAATTAATAATTAGCTTGGGTGATATAATTCAACCGAGTATATGTTAATATGACTTTGACTTTATAAGCTCTTTCTCTGAATCTATGTATTCATACCATTGTCTTATTATTACTTTTATAACAGTCTAGACGTTCTAATGTAATAATTAGTAGAACCCATGGCTCCTAATATGTATCTTTATTATTTTTATATTTTAACAAAAACTCACAATGGTCATCACCAATGAATTTTATATTTTAATAATCATATTCTAAACCATAAGTTTTGTAGAATACTTGTAGAAAAACAAACCATATACACAAATCATAATATTTCACAATGTAACTATTTCTTCCACCTGGTTCCTTTTACTTTATTTTAAACAAACTGTATCATAGTATTTCATTTATTCATATTTCCATATAATTATACTTTTCTCAAATAAATTAGTCATACAGTGAATTGTGGGATTCAATGAAAGGATGTAACTCACTGTCTTTGTTGTTAATACTTAACCAAAGCTTTATTGCAACACAATTCTTAATATTATAGTCATTATAAATATTTTTTATTAATTTTGATTATGACTTTCTAGTGAGTGGTCATTCAAATGGTTCTGAATCAGATTGCAACATAGTTGATTCACTACTATATGATATCCGATCAGGATTCCCCCACAAGAAGGACTCTGATAAAGAAATCAAGGTAAGTGTTTTCCCATCACAGATAATGATTCAAAGTTAGTTCAATTTTGTATACTCTATAATGAATTCAGATAGTGAAATAAAATAATATAACTCGTACTAGAACTTAACGAAAACAAGTTATGTAAAAATAGAAAGTAAATTAACTGCTAATAAGTTTTTACAGAAGTAATAATTGTAATTAACAATTATAAATAAAATAGATTGTCACACTCTAATGCCTCATTTACATTCTGCCACTGCCACAGTTCCACACTCGGCTCTTTACTACTCTACTTACTTCCGGTACAGGTTCAAAGGCAGTGAGTGTTTACATTCTGCCTATACATCCCTTACATCACAGTTCCATTTCGACCTCGGGCAATATGAACTTGCACTGCCGGTCCTTTGACTTCCGATCCAAAAAGCATCGAAGGGAGGTCAGAGCAATGGAAGTAGCAGAGCAGGGGCAGTGCGATTGGGTGTTTACATATTCGCTCGGTTGCTCTGCCACAACCAATTTCTACCGATTACCTTGATTTCTCTTCTCACCGGACTGAATGTAAACGGGGTAAAAGATTGTGAGCATTTATTTTGAGCGGTTCTAAACAAAACCTTTACGTATAACGATGGTAAGGTTTGTATTGAATCGTTAAAACTGATATTTAAAAGCTTTTACAAATGTGCATTATTATCTTACAGGCATCCTTTATAATATCAATACAACCTTAAATTATAAATAAACATATTGTAGAAATCAATTATTGTAAACATACCGTTAACGTTTTTCACTTAGATCTAGATTCATTTCTGTGGAAGCATTAAAGTTAATGGACATAATCATTTGTTAAATGGTTGAATCAGGATTTATTGTTGATAACTGTTTCTTTGCAGGCTTAGTGAAGTAACAATTGATTTTAAAACGATAGCTATGTTTTATTCTTATGTGTTATTATTTAGTTGATGTGTTCTTATGTGTTTATTTTATGTGTTATTATAAATGGAAAAATATTGAGATACTAATTAATTATTATGGATTTTAAATAAACTACTAAATGAAGAAAAACAACAATAGTCAGGCACCCTTTTGCGTTAAGGAATACCTACCAAATTTGATCTTTCTAGACATTATAGTTTTTGAGGTCTATAATCTGTACACAGGACAGAAGAATGAATAATTTCAAATTATTCTAGTGAGGTTGTGTAAATAAATTTAATTATTTTAAATCACTAATTCCATTTCTTCATTCCTCATTTTAGGACATTGCTTCCTATTCATAATATTTCAAATTAAAAAATGCTTTTTTTATATAATTTAACATAATACGCGGTTATAATAACTGCTTTTATATAACTTTCTTTTCAAAATAACTTCCATTTAAAGAAATAAATTTTATAAACATTCTTCTAGTTATGTATTACTACATAGGTTTCAAATTTATTTTCTTATTCAAATAAAGCTTTGATAGATAAATATTTATCATATTTTATATAATATATTTCATGGGAGAGTCCAAAAATAACTTTAGTACTAATAAATTATGCTACAGCTTCGCAGGCTGGGCAATGGAATAATGACATCAGAAGAGGATGTATCTGTGACAGGATCTCCTTCTTTGTCTCGTCGCCGACTAGGCTCATTTTCTGGTGATCAGATTTTGAGAGAAGACACATACTCACCAGGTAAATATTTCTCTATTTTGTTCTTTCAAATTTCAATAAAGAAAATGGTTACTAATTACTAGACACAAAAGTATTTTCACGTTGATAAAATTTAAAAAATTACATCCCATATAAATTAAGTTACTAAAATGATGAGAATTTTGTTTGAAAAAAGGTGAGTATTGCACTTGTAGCTTTTAGTATTTATAACCTAAAGTAATAAAAATCAATACAAATTAATAGTAAACAAAATTCAAATTAAACATGCTTTTGTGATAAATTAAATAACTTTGTGAGGCATAAAAAAGATTATAAATACAATATTAAGCCTGATATCAAGGAAAGGATTACAGAGGCAACCAATATAAAATATTTTTTGTAAAAAATATTACATTTTCAACTTTAATAAAACAAATGCATTACACTTTTAAGCTTTCTTGCAGCTAAGCAAAAATGATATTAATTTATATTAATTGTGTGTACAATATTAGAGCAATCTTAACCTTTGTAAAATTAGTGTTTAATACAATTGTTTTTAGACGTGACTCCTACAGGTAGTTTAAGGAGGCGACGTAGCAGAGTTCCATCTGAAGAGGATGAATCGACACTCATGGACTTCCTTCGAGCTTCTGGTCAACAAGATGGCACAAGAGAACGTAAATCATGGGGAAGCTTAGGTACCAATTACATTTAATGTAAAAATTTTAATTTTATTATTTGAATGTTTGTAAACATAATATTGCATATTGTTATGGTTAAATGTAACAATTGGTTACATTTAATATAAGAATTTAATAATGAACTAAGATATTTATGATTTACTTCAAGAGAATAACAAATCAACCTCTGTGGAATGCTGGATGGATAATTTTAGGTAAATTAATTAATTATAAAACAATTTATGACAAAATTTTGTTTATAAACAATTTTATCTGTGTCAAGATCGATCTTGGGCACGAAGAGCCAGAGGAGGTGGAAGAAAAAGACCGGAGCTGTTAAGTGCAGATTTTTCTGGTGAAAGAGAAAGACCAAACTCACCCTCTCCTCTTGCTGAGAGTAAACCTATTTTACCTGCAGCTTCTGAGGAAGAGACCAAACCTAGGTAAAACTCCAAATTTGTCATACATTTGTAAAATGTATTGTTAAATTGAACAATTTTGATTACATATAGGGTAATTATTACAATCGATTGTCTACAATTAGTTTTTTTTTAACTATACCTGGTGTATTAAAAATTAATAATAAGCTGTAACTTAAATTTTAAAAAATATCTGTTACATTTGGAGGTAAGAACTACAAATTTCTCACTAAATCAGCATTTTCCAAATCATTCTGCGGTGATAATCAGTGGACTAGTTGGGGGTAAGCAAAATAATAATGGTAGAAAACAGGAAAATTTAGAATGATAATCACATATAATAAGGTTTACATTTTTTAAGTAAACAGTAAGTAAACAGAAATTTGTAAGTTTTTAAATTTTTTTACAATCAAAGATGGTATATGTGCTAAATCCTACAAGTCTGCTCTTTCTGTTTATTTTAGTTTGTTTAGTTAGGAGTATTAATTTTTATTTGTGTTTTTTGTTTATGTATAATGTGCTAAACTCTTGTGGTTATGTATACAGATGGATCATAAGATTATAATTTTAATACTAGCTCTGCTATAGAGGTACCTAGTTCAGGCTAAGTGCATTATATTTCAGTTTGTTTTATTTACCTAATTACAATACTATGAACGCATGAAAAAAATGTTTTTGCCATTTTGTGGAGGAATAGATGGGAAAAGGTTTTGAGAGAAGAGGTTCTCGGAAATGTAAAGCCTAATTATTAAGGGGTAGAAGAGAGATAGGCTGGGAACCATTTTGGACTATATGACTATTCATTTATATAATACCATTACACTATATGGTATTGTTATTTATTCTTGAAAAACAGACAATTTGTTTTAGAAAGGTTATGCTAATCATTGTCAGAAAATATTTTGTTAGCTGTAAAGATTCAATCACAACATCTATTGCTTTATAAAGCAGGAACAACTTCCATTAGACCAAACGAAAGCCTTGAGAACTTTTAAAACAAATTATTCACTGACATAGTATGTTTTCACCCTAATATGTAAAGAGAACCAATTTTAATTATTTTCATGAATGCATGTATAATTACTTTAGTTTCCACTAAACCCTCACTTCTTTAGTTGTTAATTTACATTGGTTTTGTTGTATTTCACACATAAAGCGACTCTATTAATTTAATCTCAGGTGAACTAGTTTATGTGTGTAAAATATTTCAGGGGTATATATTTAAATTTATAGAAATTAAATGCCAAATGAAATTATAACTTTTAAGCATGTACATTAAATAACTTTTTGGGAAATTTATTTCATTGAATTTTGTGTCTTTCTTTACTGTACATTTAATATAAACATATTCTAATGGTATGAAATTAAAGGGCCTGGCGACAGAAAATAGAAGCATGGCTGCAAGAAAATGAAAAAGAAGAGAAGCAGAGTGAAGAGTTGTGCAGAAGAGCACGAAGAGTTCAAAATAACAGACGGTCATTTGAAGCAGATTCAGGTAAAATTGAATTTATTAATAAACAAAATTTTTTATAAATTTAATATTTCTTCATCTGTAATTTTAAGGAAACGAAAGTTACCTAAGGCCTATAAATACTACTAGGTCCCACTGACAACAGTATGTTCATGTGTCATATCTTTTTTTTTTTTTTGACCCTGTCTTACAACGCAGAAATTTTTTTTTTTTTAATTATCCTCTACAATTAGTATTTAAAAAATGTCTTAAATCCCTTGTAACTTTCCAACCAATACATTTTTAAATATGTACCCTAAAATTTTTTTACCACTAAATAAAGCAGTATCCAGAAACCTATCCATCTTCATTTTTGGGATTTCCTTGGTAAAAATGATATAACAGTTCCCAACTTTGTGTAACGCTGCCTACATACATCTATACAAAATGTATTTTAATTTCTATTGTGTAGTTTTAGTTATATCAGTTATTGTTTAACTTTGATTAACCAAAATGTGTGTTCTGAAAGCATATATAACATTTATTGTTAATAACTAATATCGAATTTATTCTTTTATACCTTTAATTTTGCAAACTCTATATTGTTCATATTTGGTTGCAAAACTAACTTAAATTAGCTTAAAATTTGTGTTAAAATAAACTGATTAAATTCTTTATATTTGATAATAGAGAGTGAGCGTTCGACTACATTAGATACTTTACCTGAAGGTAAATTAGCTGAAGGTGCACAATATAAACGGGTTTATTCAGACTGGAAACCAACCATAGACAAAACAGATGTAGTTGGGACCATGGAGGCTATTGCAGGTAATTTATATTATTATAAATAATGTACAGTAAAGTGGCTGCAAGTTAATCCGAACACAGACATTAATAACAAGAAATTATATTTTTGAAAACAAATTTTACCCATACAATTGGTAAATAACTACTAGTTAATATACCCTTTGTTATATTTTATGTATTCACATACACAATTTGCCACATCAATTAGCAATACATGTATGTAGAACTTATTTAAAATTTCTTTGTCATGAAACCATATCTGAATTATCGAGTTAATGAGCTTTGTTTTAATGGCCACAGTTTATTTTATAGAGATTTTTTCAAGATCAATCAAAACTGTTTTATAGCATTTGGATCTGGCAAGTTTCCTGGCCAGTTTTATATTTTGATGATGAAGATTTTTTTTACAATTATGGTATTGCGAAAAGTTGTGTTGATTAGTTTGTATACTACTGTAGTCTCAATACCTCAATACAGTAGTATATGTACTAACAAAATCAATTATTGATGTAAAAATTTTAAATCCAGAACTTCCACTTATATCAATGCTGAAATTTATAACATATTTTTAGATGAGACAAAGATTTATTGAATGTCTACTAATCTGATGTAAGTAGACTCAGTAAAATTCATATTTACTTTAGTTCCCATCTTGTGTAGATTATTTCATAAACCATTTAGTCGAATTACTTGTGTTTATATATCATGATAACTATTATTAATAGTAATTTTATTAGCAAATTTCCATAGGAAAGATGAGCTATTACAGTGGCCCTTATGACGAGACCTAAGGTCAAGATTAGTAAATGAGCACCAATCATGGTCAAAAGAACACGTTTTGGGGTATCTTTAAAATTTATATATATACAGGGCCATATTTTAGAATTGTGTGCCCCTGTGCTAACAATAATTTGCCTCCCCGCCCCCTCCAAATTCACCACTCATCACCAAACATGGTATTAAAATTCATAAAATGATTTTGTCATCATTTATTTTTAAGAAAAACTGTGTCAATAATCACAAAAATACTTAAGTAAAATTTTGAGTGTAAAAATTGTCTCTTTTGTCTACCAAAAAAGATAAGTCATAATTAGACATATAAATATATAAGTCACTTGATTTGATTGGAATATAGGAAAACAGTAGCATGCTAGCACTAACAGAAACAAAACAATGCCATTACTTATCATGTTGAGACCAGCGAGCACATAATAGAATAGAGGAGACAGGTGATTATATTCCATGTATTAAAAGTGTGGCCAAATCCGCCATATTGGGCCGACATACAGCCTGAAATCTACGATCAGCGAGCTCAGTTTGCGGTAAAACTCCACGACAAATACACTGTCATTATCAACAGCAATAGTTGAAGAATATTGTTGTTGCATGCTTATAGTATAGAGTCTGATAATAACGATAATAATAATTAAAAAATAATAATAATTTTATTAATTCGTGTACAAATTTGTTAATACATACTTGTACTTTGCTTTTCAAAGACAGATATGAAAAAGTTGTTCTGTGGAAAGATTTTTATTTTTTGGTCAGACATTTTGTCAGCGGGAAATTTGTAGATAAATAACCAAATTTTGTTTTTTATTTTACCATATTTTTCTATCGTGATTGGTTTTCTCAGAAATCCAGGTATAAGAATGCGGCAAAACTGTCTTTAACGTTCACTATCGCCGCAGCCCACTGCCTGGCTGCATGTTGTTGTTGTTTGTTTTTTTTTTTTATGTACATAATAGATTACACTTATATTTTATTAAATATTTATAAATCAATGAATCTTGTTAGCTGGGATTAGTAAACGATATTGTATTGATTTAAAGAATCTTATATATTAAAAAAATTCTGTTTTTCTTTTCCGAGTCCGTTTGGCTCTTCTACCCGACCGATTTTTATAATTGAGGTCTTAAATTAAAGGTATGCACGCTCAGATTTGCCATCAAGCATCCGCATCAATTTATCTACCGCATAACTCGACTTATACTCAAACAAAAATTCCACCCCATGCATTTCTCATGGGAGTTTCAAATTTGCAGCATTGTCTTATGATTGTTTTTCATATATCTCCGGATTTAATCTAGGTACATAGTTAGTTTTGGTCTTGAAATATTCATTGGATTACAGGCTTTCATAGGAGATAGAGATCATTCAAATTTGTCGAATTTAAGGCGAGTGATGGACCTCCATACAACATAAATTTTCATTTTTTCCAAAATGTGCCTTTAATTAAAGATCCATATCTCAAATTCTTATTAAATTATTCTATATATTTTAACCTAAGAACCTTCAGTGAAATACCGGCTTTCATTTGAGTCATTGATTATTGAAATTGGGCGAGTTTTAAGCGAACGCACTGTGGACAACCAACATAAAGTTTAATTTTTTCTAAAGTTTTTCGAAATTGTCTTTATAAAATCCATTCCTTCTTTTGTTAACCATATGTTTATATCATTTGTTCATGGAACATATGATTGAATATTCTTTCATATGTACCATTATTTTTGATTTAGATTTGATAGTGAAAAGGTATTTATTTTGTAAGTCCTATTTCATTTTGTTTAGGCTTTCAAAGACTTTTATTATGTATCTGCTGAATTTCAATCATGAAACTATGAATTTGTAGATGAGGTGATTATTATTATTTGCTTTATTATTAATTGTCAGTTATTGTATTATTTGTGTGTTCTCAAATCCAGTTGTATTTACTATGGGTCTTGGTAGGAACACCAAATATACTAAATGGAAGCGTAAACAACGCAAAGTGGAAACTAGAACGAAAACTGGGAATTTATAGGCCTAGTAGTTAATTAAATTACATTGAAGAAAAAACTGGTTTAAGTTAATTATTTCTATGTCTGTAAGTCTGTAAAACATCCTTGAAGTTTTACTATAGATTTTTGTTATTAAATAACTTAGCCCAAATATTTTTAAGACATTAATCAATATTTATTGAAAAAAAATATAACAAACAGCCGTCTAGCCTCGCTGCGACTAACAGACTACCAGTAAGTGAAATAGCGTGTGGTAGACTGTGCAATCTTGTAATGACACATTCTGCCGCATTTTTCGCTCTGAGTAGGTTCTCTATTGTATATGTGCTTCCTGGTTGAGACATACTTCAGTGTCTGAAAATGTCAAGTTGAGGAGTGGGGTAAGTGTAGATGCAAGAGGGTAATGTGGGTTGTCCGTTTGACGGGATGCAGAATCTCTCCCGGTCACTCCCTTCTCAGTCACTGTTGAGTGTTGACATAATCTCTTAGGCGCACCGGCTCACCTAACACTCATAACATGGTACGATGTGTTATTTTAATACAGCCTTAAAAATAAAATTCTAAATTTTGCCACCTTGTGCGAGAGCACAGATTAGCACGTTCCTATATCTGGCCCTGTATACATATATATGTATTTATGTGTTTGCAATCTAATGGACACATTTTAAGTTCGATTTGGTACACGTGGGAGGCCAACAGCTGAGTTTGTACTCTTCGAACGAAGCGAAGCAGTCCATAACCCAAGGCCGCAAGGTTAAGGTGCAAACTTTCAAAGCGAGTTTTTCCGCTGCAAGTGGAACGAAGCAGTGCTTGAGTCGCCTTTGTGAGTAGACCAATTTCCCAAATTGTTGGTTGAAACTCTAAAATATAAAAATTTAATTTGGGAAATTCCGAAGCCATACATAGGATCATTTAAAAGATTGTTTACTGTTATGATCCCAAAACTTTTTAACAGTTTGCCAATGGAAGTGTTGTCTTTTACCTTTCTGAATAAGTTTATAAACTATGTATTGGACTGGATTTTAGTAATGTGTATGTCGAAACATATGTCTACATACTAAATAGCTACAGAACATTATAGATAATTTTACTTAAGTTTCTTATTTATTTTATTTACTTATTTATCTGCTTCTCTCAAAAGTGTAACGTTCCTCGATGGTAACCTTAAACATGCTTTCCTTCATTTAGGATTTGACTAATATATTAGTCTTGTTTAAGGGGCAAGAAATTTTTGAAGCATCGTATTTTTAGTTACTTTTTTTGTTGTGCGTTCAATTGTATTTCAAATATTGCTCCTTTGTAATTTAAAGCTGCAGCCGTCGATATTACATTGTTTATTTTTGACATTGTATGGTTATGTATTATGGTTCAATTGATAAATAAAAAAAATAAAAAATTTCAACAACAAAGTATTTTTCTAGCTAATCTATAAAATACAAAAATTGGTTATATTATACTTTTTAGTTAGATATTTCATTAATATTTTAAACAATTAATAATTTATGAAACCTTCTTACAGAAGTGCAGCCTCAGGTGAAAGATAAGTCAGCTTGGCGTAAATCAACTTTAAATGTTCAAAATTCTTCAGAAGAATCTGAACCTGATTTTAGGCGGCTACGAAGAATGCGTTCTAGGGGAAGCATGGACAGTATGCCTTCATCAACTCTGCAGGTTAGTGAAATCAATAACCTTTCAAATTAAATTAATGTTCTTAATCCATTAGAGATAATGTTATTACTAGTGTACTTTTAAAGAGCTGTTTTAGTAAACAGTTTTATTGAAAAAGGTACATAAGGTCAAAACAGCCAATCCTACAGCATTCTAAAGAAAACAATTGCTAAACTAATGTTGCATTGGGAATTTCCTGTGAATAATTGTTTGTATGTTACATTTGCCTTTTATACATAAATGAGTTTCTAAACTAAACTGTTAGAATCATAAATTATTTTTGAATAATTAATTAGTAAATATGCATTTTAAAGTGGTTCTTCAGTGTTTAAAAATTTTAATAGGTCAGCATTTTACAAAATCCTATCAAATCATTTGTTTCAAAAGTTTTCAATTGACATAATTGATTTGAATTATTTATATTAAAAAGTTAAACTCATTTCCAATGTCTGTAAACAAATCATTTGTTATACTATTAATATTTATTACATTGAGCTTAAAATACTGAATCTTTTTAATTTATTTTACTCAAGTCAATTGCTGACCGCTTTGTAACCAAATTTACTACAAATGTTAATCCCTTGGGTAAATTCATTAGAAATATGTAATCACAAATTGCATCTATTTTTCATTACAATATATGACAATTTCCGATCAAATTATAAGACTTTTTTATTTTACAAATAGAATATTTAGCTCATGGTATGAACAAATGTAAAACATCTTATTTTAATTTCAACAATTACACCAATTTTATACACATACTGTAATTTGAACAATTAATTTATAAAAAGCTCAGCATTTGGTATTTATTTAAATTTTGAGTACTTATTTTTGGGTGGTTGGTATTTTTTCCACAAAATTTTTAAACCAATACAATATACAGTAGAGTGTCGATAATCCGAACGTCAATAATCCGAAACGTCAAAAATCCGAACGCGTTCCGAAGCAGCCCCTGCAAAAATTTCATTTTCGTTTTTGTAAATTCCAATTATTGCGTCGTTAAAAATTTTACAAAAATCTTCATCGCAGTTTGACGTTTAATTATTATCTGTTTATAAACACTTCTTAATATCTGCTCTCACACGCCCTGACAGCAGAATGGCTGTTAGTATTTTCACTGTCACGCTAATAAGCTGCTTTAGTGCTAGCAGTAAACATACAGAAAGTTCATTAATTTCTGTTTGTGTAATCATTACAACCGTGTGTCGTACATACAGTAGTGTACTATACAGTATTCTTTTTTCGTTTGTGTCTTCTATAATGTACAAGTGAACTTTTAATTATGTACTGTACTGTAATTGAGAGTTACAAGTGTAATCATGTTGGCCCTACTGTGTACGTGCAGGTTCTTCTAAATCAAAATATGTAAGTAGTCTTACATACTGTATCGTAATTAATTACATTACTGCTTGTACAGTTTAACCACTTTAATCGATTAAAGGGCTTATATTTTAGCCTAAATGGCATTTTCTTAGTTATTTTCAAAAATTTGAACAAATTGATAATCCGAACCCCCCTTGGTCCTAATTAGTTCGGATTTTCGACGCTCTACTGTATATAAATTACAAATTTTAAAAACAACAAACACGCATTTTACTAACAATATTTGATTCACAATCAAATATTTTGGAAAGAGATTTTGTTAGTTGGTTTATTTCTAATTTTAAAGTTTAAATTTTCATAACAATTTCTTAATTATTTTTATATTTAATATTCTCACAAACTGGTCAATAACGACATCAAGTGGTATTTATTTCAAAGCTATAACTTTAATATTTAATACTTTAATCTTTTGGTTCTATCAGAGATTATTTACCATACTTTTATGTTACTTTGAGAAGTAAAAAATGATAAATTTATTCTTACACAGCAGACATTTCCCATTAATAAATTACTTGCTGGGTAGCACTCACCTTAATTTGGTATATGTTTACCTTACCACTTTTCAATTCCTAACCCTTGTATAAAAATAAATTTTAAAATTGTATTGTCAACAAACTTAAAAGAACACACGTTAAAACTAAAAGATACACAATCACAATTACAAATCACTATGAGGAGGGAAAACACTTGGGACACTATGTATACCATCCTTAAATTCATGTGATAATTTAAACTATGAGTTCTTTTGACTTGACGTTTTACAATAAAATTTAAGTTTTTTAATTATTTGTATAAAAATGTTAGGATTGTCAAGTGGAGAGGGAAACATATACCAAATTAAGGTGAGTGCTACCCAGCAAGTAATTTATTAATGGGAAATGTTTGCTGTGTAAGAATAAATTTATCATTTTTTACTTCCCAAAGTAACATAAAAGTATGGTTAATAATCTCTGATAGAACCAAAAGATTTATTAAATATAAAAGTACATTTAGTCAGCAAATGGTCATTAGTATAAACTTAACCATTATCTTAAAATGTTATTTGCTCTTAATGCACAGCAATAATTATTTTTGTTACTAGGCTCATTTTCTAGATCCTTTAATTGAGGCAGGTAGTAATTATTATCCTGACTGTTACAGGCTATTACTGAAGAGGAAAAACGAAAAGGAATAATTGGGTCTCTGGGCCAAATGTCTCCAAATGAGAGCCTTACAGTTTATATTCGTCGTCCTGGTGACCCAGAACCTCCATCACCTGACTTATCTGCAAGGCATCGTACCAGCAAAACTAGTCCACTACTATCCCGCCGAATACCGTCTTCACCGTCAGAAAGTAATGAAGATCAACTTCTTCCTCCATTTGCACCACGAAGACTACGAAAAACCCCCGACTTAGGTATTAGTGATAAAGTGGAAATTGATTCTGATAATATTGAAACACCTCCAGCGACCAGAAAACTAGTAGGAATCAAATCTCGGCAAAATGATGAAATTTCAGAAAACAAATTAAGCAGAACTCATTCAGATGGAAGCTCGAAACATGGTGAAGAAGATGAAATGGGTGATGGACAGTTTGACAGGTTCTCTTCAACTCGTAGAACAAGAAGATACAGGAAATCTGCAGAAGAAGAACCAGTGAGAAGAACGGAAGTCGTATCTCCTGAATTGGTGTCTGAAAAACAAATTATTCGGCCAGCAACAATACAAGTTCAATCGTATCCTGTTACTCCTTTAGTTCCTCAAGACAGTGAGTCACGCTTGAAGAAATGGCAGGATCGATTGAAGTATAAAGGAAATGAAGTTCGAGTTGAAGAAGACGCGATCACAACCATCACAAAATCAGGAGAGGAGTTGCAAAATCTGGATAAATCGTCCACTCTTCCAAGAACATCTAGGCACAGAACTAATATTGCAAGAAAGGATGTTCTAGAAGCTTTTAATAAATTGAAGGAAAATTCTGATGAAATACTTTCTCCATCAAAGAAGGAAGGTCCATCCTTTACCAAATTTGGAAGCTCTTCAACATTACCACGATCTTCCAGACATCGTAGCAATATTGATCACACTGATGTCTCACAAGCTTTACGAAAGTATGGTTTACAGCAGGATGCACCAGTTGTACTAGATCCTAAATTAAAACTTAGCAAAGATCATTTAAATGATTCAGAAAGTGGAAAAACCATTAAGAAGATTGAAAAGAAAAAAGATGATATATGTAGTAGACTTAATAAAGATGATATTCTTGCAATGAAACCAGTTCAGGATAGTAGTTCTAAAATTCCACCAAGATTAAAGAGTGAATTTATACCGGAGATCCGAGTTCAAGCTACAACACCATCAAAACAAAGAACGGAACATGAGTTGAATGATGAAGGCTTCGAAGAAACTCAAAGTCTAGTTTCTGAAACACCAAGTCAAGGAACATCTTCAGGTTGTAATTATGAAGGAGATAGTATTGAATCTCCAAAGGGTAAAACCAAAGTTATTCAGCTAAATAGGGCTGATAGTAGTGGTAGTGGTGACACAAGCTGTGGGGTCCCAAGTAGAACCAAAATTACAAGAACAAGCTCAGTTAATTTACCTGAACGGAAAAGTGTAATTCCTAGAAGTTCAAGTTTACGAAAAACTGATTCACAGGCTAGTCTAACCAGATTGCGGAAAGCTGATTCTCAAGCAAGTCTCACAAGAACACGAAAAACTGATTCTCAACCAACTCTGAACAGGCAAAACAGTAAGACTCTTGCTCGAACTACAGAACCAAGGAGAATACCAACTTCTTCTCGGTTCTCTGAAACATCTAAAAAAGAAACAACTCCTTCCAAAAGTACAAGTAGCAATTTGATTAAAAGGCAGGGGAATTTAGACCGATCAACTCCCAGATTAAATTCCACATCAAAAACATCCCAGAGTACTAATGGAGTACAACCGAGGAAGCGAGTTGAACGCTCAAATTCAAGAAGCAGTTTAAGAAGTTCTCGAAGTTCTCTCAATAGTGCTACATCAGTAAGTACAGTCCGTAATGTTAGGCCAATTCCAGGAATAAGTGGATATACAAATGCAATTAAAACTCTGACAACTGATTTACGAAAGTCTACTTCTGGAATTAAAAAACCATTAGCTCCAGTTCAGTTAAAAAGTAAAAGCTCTGTTCCAGCCAGCAGAAGCAGTAGTAGCGGAAGTAGTATTGGGCCAACGATAAGGCGACCAAAAATTACTACTGGAATTAATTCAAGCTTTAAAGAAAACGCTGTATCAGTTCCAGCCAGTAGAAGCAGCTCAAGTGGAAGCAGTATTGGACCAGTCAAAAGAGCGGGTCAAGGCTTCATGAGACCCACAGCATCTAGTGCAGCCAAAGACTCGATAGAAGCTCCACGAACTAGGCCTAGTTTTCGACAAAGTCTTAAGTAATATTCCACATTAAATAATAAAATATAATTATTCAGATTCAGTGCAGTGCCATTAAAGCACAGTCTTAAGTTATTTTAAAAAGCAAAAAGTCAATAGGTACTTTTTATAGTTATATCATTCTTATTGCCAGTATGAAATGTTTTCTTCTAGTAATTGATTTGAATAACATAAAGTAATAATACGACTATAATAATCTTAAAGATTGGTTTACATTAAACAATTCTTAAGGTTTCAAATAATTATGTATTTTTGAACACAACAGTAGTGTTTCACTAAATGTTATAAAAAGTATTATGGTAGTTAATCATTCACTATTTATAGTTGAACTATATGAGTGAGTGTATTTGTTCATTTTAAAGTGATTGACCAAGCATCACATTTAAAAAAATTTGTTTGTGTAGATTTTTATTATGTTTAAATGTATATTAATATTAGGTTTTAATTGTTTTATTACCTTATGATTAATAATAATGTACCTAACCAATTAGATAATGTAGGAATTACGAGTATTTTATAATAATTATAGAAACAACTGTTTTTCAGAATCATTTATTCAGCTGTAGTAGAAATCAATTTAAAGCAGTTTAAACAGAGTTATTGAAAATAACACAGTGTCTATTTAACATTGTATTAGAACCAAATATAAAAGTACTTTCTTGTCAAATTTACTGTAGTATTTTTAACATTATAAAGAACCAAATATAACAGTACATTCTCATAAAACTTACTCTAATATTTTATGTAAGTACATACTGAATAAATTGATTTATCAAAAGGCAAAGGCTGAGTGCTGAAAATTACCATGACATTTCTTGTTAGTCATCTTTATTATTTAAGATATGTTTAAGTGATTTTAGTAAAATATAACAATATCCCCATCTTTGATAATATTCTTTCATTTTATTTATATAATGCAAAATGAACACAAATCATTTCAGATGAGCATATTATAATGTATATTTTTTCATTAGCTGAATCGACTTAATAATAAATAAATTGTTCCACACATAAAAGTAAGAAAACTACCAATACTCCTAGAATTTGGGATGTGTTGGTTTTCTAATAATAAGTAAAAACATACAATGACAATCAATTGATCACTTGATTAATTTCATCAACATTATCTTTAGACTGCTTTAAATTGAGCTACACAGATACTTAACTTGATGTGTAGACGCAACATCGTGCGTTGTCTAGTCACTTTCCCACATCTGTGTCTAGCAAAAACAATGTCATTCAACCACATTTAATCCTACGATTTACTTTAAATTAAAACACAGGTTGTAAAATGATTTTTGTAAAGATGTAAATATATTTTTTATATCATAATTTTATAGCCCCAAATATGTATGTTAGTTTATATATATATATTAGTGTGATAATTTTATATAAAACTATAAATGTAAGGTGGTTGTTAATACAAAAATAGATTATGTCACTAACAAAATCTATGTATTTTATTTTTCCCTTTCCATTTTTGAAATACTGTCAGCTTCTCTTAATTGGGAAATATAGAACCAACATAATTGAGACTGGGTTGGAGAACAAAGCAATCAGATTGTGACAATGTGCCAACGCACACAGAAATCCATCCGTCTGCAGACGTCTGAATGCTACGTCATCTGCTTGCATATGTTTAGATTCAAGCATGCTCTAACTCAGTTTCTCAACAGTTCCGCTAGGAGCTATAGCTACAGGGGTTGTTTATCCAGCGAAGAGCTGTCTGCTTGCTTTGTGTGGGTTGTGTTTCCTTGTATCTTGTGTTACGTTTTATATTTTTTTTTAATTCATTTTTACGTGTACAATCATATCCTAATGTTTATTATTTCAATAATAGTGGCACAGGCTAATTTACGAATGAAAATTCAATCTGAATTCTGACTGAGAGTATTACAACATGAAAGCGTGAACTGAAAGTCTGTCCCAGCTTAAAAGAGTGCTCAAGGTCAAATGATGTTATTGTCCATTACAAAATGTTTAAGGATCATCGCGAGCATTCTTAAACAGTTTTTATTTTGTTTATATATATATATATATATATTCCGTTGTCAGCTGCGTACGAGGTTTCATATATAAATATTCTGTGTACGCCCATGTTATTTAGTGTTTTGATTAGACGGAATACAAAATAAATTCATTTTGGTTTATACTTCCAACTTTATTTAAAACCCATTGTGTAATCTCAGTGAAAAGTAAGAGTACATCATTTGACGCCATCTCACAGTATATTTACTGTATTGAAGACGAGCAGGGGAGAGAAAACATTTGCATTTACAGTACGTCCGTCTGCTGCTGTGTGCGCCAGCCTTTAAACCTAATTGCTTAAGGTAAGACTATTAAGTTTAATGCAAGTTTTCGAAATACAGAATATTTTATGCAATTCAGGAATTTTAATATTAGTTATAAATATTAGTCACCATTTGTAAAATAATTACAATGATTTAATTGCAGTATTTGGAGCCACTCTCATTATCAAGATACTAATTAAATCTAAAAAAAGGCCAATGCCAATAAATCTACAGGCTAAGCATTTTTTAAGCACTCATTATTAGTAATAATTTTAATTCATAAAGAACAACACATTATAGTATATTTGATAATATTCATAGACCAGGTATGTTTTTTTTTATCTTTATGCGGACTAATAGGAGGTCATTCAAATGATGATCTGAATACATACAAAGTACTGTGACTTATAATGTCTAAAATGCAATCTTGACTTATCATAAAAAGGCCTGAAAATTCTTGAATGAAAAATGTAATACAAATTGCAAGAGGTACAATATTTTGGACCATAATTTCTATGAATAAAAACACCAGAAATGATTGACACTTGACATTTAATTACATGTTTTGTAATAATCACAGGTACATAAACATATATGTAGTTAAATATACAAATTATACAAATAAATAAACTCAGTGAAAGCTTAAATATATATGAAAACTATATCATCATATTTTAATGTTTGAGTAACATTTAATGAAATCACAAAACACATTTTTAACAAACATGATAAAACAATTTTAACAATTGTACTTCAGATAACTTCCATAATATGTTGTCTTTAAAAACCATATTACTAGTCAATATGATAGGTCCAACTGTTCTGTTGAGTATATCCCTTCAGGTCCATTTTTAACTAAATGTATGGATGGTTAATTGAACTCACTTAAGAATAAAATGTGAGAACAGATTGTTGATTCCCCCGTAAAAGCAAGAATGGTGGCATATCTCTGCTTAAAGTTTCTAACCAAGCCATGTATAATCCAGCAGTCATCATGTTTTTCCTTGGCATAGGCAAAGTCCTAAAATACAAATGTTATATAAATAAAGATTATATACAATAATATTTATGGAACATAACTCTGTTGCATATAATAAATAACGTGAGTTGATTGAATTAAACAGAAAACCATATAAACACAATCAAACCGTATTAATTCGTCTAATCTTTTTAAATGTATATTCAAACTCAGTGCTAATAAATACTAAATAATTCAAATATATTCTATTAATTTTTTTCAGTTTGATTTGTAAATAAATGTGAATATATAGTTTGTATATGTAAATTTGTACATTTCAAAGTTAATACAATTTTTGTATATTTAGGCTGACAACACACATGCCGAATTAAATCAAATTGGGATATTTTATCAAGCGTTTGTTTTCTTTCATATTTTATACAAACTACAAAATTATACTCTTAAATGCAGTACAGTACTTACATAACAACTAAATTTGCAGATGATGAATTTTCTAGTAGAAGCTCTCTCAATCTCAGATGACGATTAGTTTTATCTTTCATTGCCAATAAATCTGCTTCATTAATAGAAACTGAAAAATACAATTTTATTTAATTTATTTTAAACACTCCTGAAAGACTGTATACAATTTGTTTTGTACTACAACCAAATCAAAGTTATATTTTAAAAAACCTTAGGCCTACTAGGCAAAACGAAAATACATTTTTTTTTAGAACTAAACTTTCATTGGCTATTTGAGCTATTTAAAAGCTACCAAATGGACTCTAGCCTCATATAGCAATCTCAAAAGCTATCGATCAAAGATGCTTACATTGAAAGTGCCACTTACTTCAGGTGTTATATAAACCCTAAGAACTTAATTGATGATAAATCATCCAGGTTAGGGCAAAATGTATTAGTATTAGACTTTAAATTAAAAAAGATACATATATTTAGTTTTATTTGGATTTACTCTTAAATTATTATTATGTAAGTATTGGCAATGACTACATATCAATAAGACGAAAAGTTCCAATATTAAAAATTCAGCCCAGGGAAGCAGGTATAAAAGTGTGATTGCCCACACTGCCGCTAGGAGCGCTGAGCGCGCATTTTGCCGACGAGTGTGGGACTACATGTACATTGAAGTGCAGAAGAAGAGACGGGGGGGGGAGAGAGAGAGAGAGAGGGCTAGAGCATTAGTTTTCCTCGAAAACTGCTGTGCAGTGTGAGAGTAAAAAACCATGCTTCATTACACTTATGAAACTTTTACGATTGGTACATAAGAACCATACGATTCGTATGCTGTAAACAAAGTTTATGTTTCTTATTTCTTTGATCAATATTAAAACAATGATGTTTAATTCACTTTGATAATGCCATACAATTTTCACTCTGCTGGAAAGTTTTTTATTTTTGGTCAGAGACAAAGTGCAGTTTAAATACAATAAAGAACATGTTCCACAAGAATTCGAAATTAAAAATATAACAATACTGGAAATGTTATACTTAAAGTTATAACTACTAGAAGTATCCACCCCTGCTCGCTTCGCTCACCAACCCCCACGGTGAAGCAAATGCAAACAGATTACCACTTACGAACAAAGGTGTCAATCATGGAAAGTATAAAAATTTATTTTATTGTGAAGAGGCTATTGCCCATTGGGGGTTTACCCATTATACGTAACTATTTAAATTTCGTATGTTATTATTTATTTTATTTCCTATAAAACACTTAAAATTAATAATTGCCAAATTTTCAGTTCTCTATTAACAATGAACATTCTAACCTACGTTACTCAGGGATAGTGTAGCTTTTTATTAGTAAAACTATTTTTTCAATCGGTCCAGTAGTTCTAGAGATTACCCCGACCCCCTACATACAAACAAAAAAAATTACCTCTTTTTAGGCTCTTTATAATATTAGTATAGATTATATTTTGCACTGTTATACACAAGTTGAAATCGAAGTTGAAATACAGTTTTAATACAACAAACAACATGTTTTTTAAGGATTGGAAAATAAAAATACAACAATACTGGAAATGTTATATTTAAAGTTGTAAACTATTGTATTTTGCACAGTTATATTTTACTTTTTATTTATTTAATTGCCACAATACAGAACATACAGGACACATAGCCAATGTCAGATGACATGTCATTGCAATACAACAATATACGAGTGTTACAATACACAAACATAAAACGAACATAGTCAATAACAAACATAAAACATTTAAAGGGAGCAGAAAAGGCAACATTTTGTTTTGCTCAAAAAAAATTTGTTTGCGTATTTTGATTCCTTAAAGGGTTATCTTTAAGAAAATATAAATAGTTTTGCTGAAAATTTAAAAAAATATGTTTAAAAAAATAGCATACTTAAGCATCTACTCTTCTATAAATGTAAGTTTTGACTTTTACTCTCGTTTACTGAAATTTTGTTTTGTTCAAAAAACCATTTTTTATTTTTTATTTTGATTTCTAAAAGGGTTACCGGTATCTTTTAAGGTCAGACGGCAATGCAACAATGTAACAAAATAAATAATATTTTATTGCAATAATAAATTTAGTCAAATGGGTTTCATATATTTTGACCCAGAAAACTGCTTGTATAAAAATTTGTATAAGCAAACAGCTTTCTGTATCAAAATAAATGAAACTGATTTGATTAAATTTATTATTGCAATAAATATTTTTTCGCACTGCCGTCCAATCCTGAACATTGCCTCCCAAGAGGGGCGTGCACTGTCTGGCGAAAAATACCAAAAGTCCGTTATTCTATAACCAATTTAAAAAGAAAATGACTTAATTGATAGGGAATTCAATTTGCAAACAAAAGTTATCCTTGGCATTTTTTCGGGAAAGCACTAGTTTTTTCGTTATTTCCGTTCGAAAGTTTTAAACGGTCGCCATTTTGAAAATATTTAAGTCACGTCAACATAACTTTTTTCCCACTTAGGTAATACTAATAAAAAGGGTTGATATAAATTTGGTATTACAGTAAGACCTCGATAATCCACCACGCTCGGGGATCCGGTGATGCCGGATTATCGAATATGCAGGATTATCGAGGTCTTCCTTTAAAATGGTATGGACAGGGAATAAACTATAAATAAACGCACATGTACTGTATATGAACAAGTAAATTACACGTTGAAACTATGTAACATTAACTGCATAGAGAGATTGCCGCAATAAACTAATAAACAATAACTAATAAATTTTAAAAACATAAAACAAAATCATTTTGTACATAAAATATTTATAATATAAGCTCTCTGAGCGCTGGATTGTGACAAATATAAAAAAAGGTTCCGTATACTATTGTGCGAGTGACACGCTGATGTTATAATTGCAATCATAGCCCCAGGCTTCAAGATGATGAAATATTTTTCCTATAAACCTGATTAGTTTTTTATAAGACATAACTACCCTTTAAAATAATTTTGAGCATGTATGAAGCGGAGTAATTATGTGTTCTATATTGTTTCAACGTCTTTTTTGCCGAAACATGAATATAAACAGGAACAGGTAAGGGGGAGTATGGGATGGGCGTAGTAGTGAACAGCGGAGTAGTCAAGTTGCGGTTTAGTGATGCGCGATTGTTTGATGCTCGAGATGTTTGAACAATCGAGACAATCGACTAAAACATCATGCATTTCGTGTATCACTAGTTAGGTGTATTACTAAGAGAAGTAGACATAAGTCATAAGGGATTTTAAGTTTTACAGAATAAAGACTTTGTATATAGAAACTCAATTTTTTAAATTTTTACCCTAAAAGTCACTGATTTTTATTTCTGGGAACTAGTAGATACCCTGAAAGTGGTTTTAAATCGAACGACTATTTACAAGAAATTCAATGTATCTTTTTCCAAAGACTTCAATTTGTTTAAATAATCTTCATTAAGTGGAATACCTTCAACAAAATACTGTCACCAATGAAAGTGTTAAACGGTCCCTTTAACGTTTTTAAAGGACGACGAGAGTACATTGTTTTGAATCGGTTCGATTTTTAGGAGAAATTTTGATTGAAATGTTTGTTTTGGACAAGTTTATTGAGCAGTAGATTTTTACACACTGTTTTTAACGGATGCGGAGCCAACAGACAGTGTAGACCGGGCTTAAATCACTCAATAATTACAAAAACTGCTATTTTTAATGAGTGCAAATTTTCAAGATGATTGATGCCGAACTATCAAGTCTGCCGGATTATCGAGGTCTTACTGTATTTCGTTAAGTAATGTTTTAGATATGGATTTTTTTAAAAACATTTTGGTCACAGTAGGACAACCGAAATGATTTTAGACAAATTAACAGTGATTTGGTGATTACTTTGTACCCAGGAACAATTCCAAAAAAATATGTGACTAGAGTTATGAATCACTCTGTATAATAACCCACTTTTTACCCTCGTCCTTACATACTCCCGTTAAAAATTAACTGTCAATACATTTTAATAAACTTCACAAAGTCAATGAGTCTTATGTTGATTAATTCCCTACGACTTCTCATATAAATACAACACAACTGTAAAGAAAACTTTAAGTATCCATACATTTCTTTGTTTTAAACTGGAAACCTGAAAAATGATAAGTCTGGATTTCTCACAGATGTATTGTTGCAGTTTTTATAGGAACATTTAGATCCTCCACTTTTAGAATAGGACTGCATTGCAAAATATATTTTGCTATATTTACTTTACAACACTGACATTATTTAGACTATATGCTTTCACCCCACATACTAAAACCATATTTACAAACTTACATTACTTAAAAAACTTAGAAAAGAAAACCACCTAAAATGTATTTAGTACCCTGCTGCAATTACAATGTTGGAAATGAAATAAATGAATGGCATTGGCATATTTTTTTTTTTTTTTTTAGATATATTTATTTCATTTCAAATTATACTATAAAACTAGTCTTACAGACTAACCATCAATTTGCCTCTAAATTGTATCTTATAAACAATAAGTCACCCACCAGTGACCTAAAGTTATTATATCACACAATGTTCACCAACAACCAAACACTTAGACCAACTCAAAAGGTTTTGTTCTCTTCAGTCTTCACAGTTGTTAAATCACAGTTGTCAAGAAGTTGTACTGCCTCCTCATTTACATGATGTTTCAAACGAGATTCGTGCTTCACAGCAAACCTTTTTATTTCAGTAAAAACATCTGGAATTCCAAGATCCCTATGTAAATCGATATTTGGAATGTACCATGGAGCGTTGACCATGTTCCGTAATACTCTATTTTGAAAAGTTTGGATCTTTTTAATGTGGTATTTTTTGGCACAACCCCAGAGTTGTATATCGTAAACTCAGACAGGTTTCAAAATCTGATTATAAATTAATATTTTATTTTGTATTGACAATTTAGACTTACGTCCCAAAAGCCAATACAGCTGTCTGTATTTGAGTTTTAGTTCAGTTATTTTCTTTTTAACGTGTTCATTCCAATTTAACTTGGTATCCAATGTCATACCCAGGTACCTTGCTGTATTTTCACATGGAATTTCAACTGCATTCAGTTTTACTACACAATGATTCTTTATATTTCTATTTGTGAAATTGATGTGAGCAGATTTCCTCTCATTTATCTTAATTTTCCACTTTTTAGTCCATCGATAGATGCTATCGCTTGCTTTTTGAATTCTGTTGGTAGCTTCTCCTAAACTTTTGCCAACTGCCAATAAGGCAGTATCATCTGCAAATGTAGCTACAGTCACATTTTCTATTTTTGGTAGATCACTTGTATAGAGCAAGTACAATATAGGGCCCAATACGCTACCCTGAGGTACACCAGCATTCATCTCTCTCTTAGTTCCGAATATTCATCTTCCTGTTTAACTCTAAATAATCTGCCAGATATGTATGACGTTAACAGATCCACATATTGTTTTGGTAGTACTTTGTTTAATTTATGGATAAGGCCCTCATGCCAAACTTTATCGAAGGCTTGTGCCACGTCTAAGAAGATGGCAGAACAAATTAATTTTTCTTCTAATGCTTTTTCAATTATATCTGTTATCCGATGGACTTGGTCTATTGTTGAGTGGCTCTGTCTAAAACCAAATTGATGGTTTGGAATTAAATGTTTACATTCTATGAGAGGTTTTAGCCTTTTTAGCAGTAATTTCTCGAAAATCTTTGAAATTGTTGGTAGCAATGAAATAGGCCTATAGGATTTGGTTTCATTTGGTGGTTTACCTGGTTTTTGAATCATGATGACTTCGGCTACCTTCCAAATACCAGGAACATGTTTTAATCTGAATGCTGCGTTTATTAAATAGGTCAATAACACCACACCTTTCCTGGGCAGCTGCTTCAAGATCTCTCCTGTAATGAGATCAAAACCTGGTGCTTTTTTAGGAATTAGGTTAGTCTTAATCTCATTGAAAACTTCTTTCCAAGTAACTAGTTTTATATTTGTTTCTTCGAGAATTTCATTACCTTCTATCATGTCATCTGAGAAAATGTCATGAGGTTGGAATATTTCAGCCAAACAATCAGCAAACGTTTCTGCTTTCTGCCGGTTATTTTTTGCCCAGGTGCCATCAGACTTTTTTATTGGAGGAATTTGAGTATTTGGTCTTTTTATTCTTCTCGTTGCTTTCCACAATGAGTAAGATGTCTCTTTATCTGCTGTTAAATTTTCAAGGAAATTATTAACGGATTCTTCTTTAAGTTTTTGAATTTCCCGTTTCAGACTTTGTGTTTTATTGTTAAGGATATTCTTATCAGAAGGGTCTCGCATCTGTTGCCATTTTCTTCTCGCTCTTCTTTTTTCTTTGACTAGTTCCTTTATTTTGAGAGGGTAATTTTTGCCTACTGTTTTGTGAGTATACTCCTTAGCTGCTTTCTGGATGATTTATCAGCATTGACATATGGGGCTACGCTACCAAAGCTTGTCCGAGACAAAACAATTTGTGCTCAAGGTCACATGACAGTCGGGCCTCTCTGTCTCTCCTTCTCCTTTCATACTTGTCCCACACTAGGCCGGCAAACGTGCCCTGAGAACTCCTAGCGACTAAGTGCATTAGCTAACTTGTATACTGGGCTGAATTCTACCCATTTAAACTGTTCGTCTTATTGATATGTAGTCATTGGTATTGGCAAGAAGTATTAACTACGATACAAGCTTTTATTAAGAAAGAGAGCTAAAAAGTCTTCAGGCTGATAGTTGAATCACATTCATGTAAGAGCATATTCAATGAAACAATTATCTTTCAACAATATTTTGCAGTATAAAAGCTATGATTTCTAAGTCAGTCATTAAATTAGACACTTCAATCAGATAAATGGTAAGGCAGATCATTTTTTGTGTCCAATACAAATAACACTAGCTCCAGCATTATCCTATATTGTAAAAATCTGTATTTAAAAAAAATTTTATCAATATTATTAATTTGAATGCTTGTTTTACTGACTATCGTGTAAGACTGAAAGCCATTGAAATGCTAGCCTACCTAAATCACATACACGTTTAACTTAATGAACATTAATTATTAAGGTCACAAAATGAATTCAGTACAATAGCCTACTTGTTTTTTTCCTTCCAAGGCAGTTAAAATGAATGCAATTAATTTGATAACAACATTTTTATTACCGGTATAATGTTAGCCTATTTTTTTTTAACCATACAGTTTGATACAATATTAGTTGTGTTTAGAAAATTCAATGTCTTTTTAAGTAAAAGTTTTTCAAATATTTTATTGCTTTTAGCAGAAGACAAAGAAATAGGTTAGTAATTTTCCACTGAATCCTTGTCACCATTTTTAAATAAAAAAATAACTAGCTTAAGCAGGTCTGTCCCCATAGGTCTGCAAATGTCAACATGAAGGATTCATTGACCAATACCAATCACTGTATGATTTTAGAGTTAAAAGTTAAAAAGAAAGAATTTTCTAAAGTACGGTACTAAAAAAAGCTGTAATATTATCAATTTATAAAATTGAGAATAATCAGGATCCAGATAATTATAAGCCTGTAACACTTCTATCAGTTTTATTAAAAGTGTTTATAAGAGCAATTTAATCAGGACTGGTTGTTTTACTGTATAAGATTCAATATTTTAAATCTAACCAGTTTGAAATAATCAAAGCATAGAAGACAACCTAATAAAAAGGCTTACGACACAAATTTATAATTCTTTAAACAAATTAAGAAAATGAAACAGTTGGGCTCTTCTCTGGCATTTAAAAACATTCAAATTGACATCAAAGTGTGTCATAAAGTTTTTAGGTTGAAAGAATTGGGTATAAGAGGAATATGATTTGTTCTCTGGCTATTTTTTTAAGTTAACAATGTTACTAACATTATATACATACAATTTTAGTGATGACATGTATGATAGTCCAACGTTCAGTCCATTGGTGTGTTGCTGTTTGTTATTTATATAAATAAACTACCTGTACAGATGACACTGCTTTCGTATATAGCATATCAAGTCTTACAACCATAAAGATGCATCATATGATATTGAAAAAAAAACTAAATTTATTTTTAATGTAAAAAGTGAAATCACATTGTCTTGTTCATGTGATTATCAGTGTTGTTCTGAAATTATAGTTAATGAAAATAACCTACAATAGTTTGGTATGACAGTGGATTCTAATTAAATCGTAAAACCAAATGTTAGGAAACTGAACAAAAAATATTTTTAATTAACATATTCGCTACTGTACCGCAATTGTAAAAGTTTTTAATAATCATAGACTAGTATCTCATTAATGCGACGACCGGTTTCCATCCACAGAATGATGCCACAAATTTGCAACGCCTGGTCTAATTGAAAAATTCTATTTAATTGTCTATTTCTATTTAATAGACTGATGTAGCATATTTCTGGTGAAATTCTTTGTTGTTTTATAGCTAATTGTAAAGTAATAGTCTATTTTAAAGACTTGCTTAGTCCGTAACTGACGTTTATTGACCTCTATTTTGATAGACATATGTGTTTTTAATATGTTCAATTTTATATACACAGGATGTTCCCGAACTCTTGACTGACCTTTTCAGGTATTATTCCTGGACCAAAGAACAAAAAAAATATTATGTTAAAATTTCCAAAACTCAACAATTACCTGTACAGCTGCCATTTTATTTTTTTCACATAACAATTTTTAATTTGAGAACCACTCTTTGTAATAAACTCAAAAAACTTTGTAATTACTCAAAAACAGTACATTTTAACAAAAAATGTCAAGATACCTTTTTTGTAGCCCTTTTTATTCCTTTTAGATTGTGTAACTGTCAAAACAATCTGATGAAGGATAATAGCTAAGTTAAATTAAATGATAGCAAATGTACAAACATTATTGAAGTAATTACTGTGTTGGTAGGATGCCGGGTTGAACAAACCAATTATTACACATATTTGAGAAATAGCATTTATATAAAAACTCTCTGATATTGTTACATTAATATACATACCACCATCCTCTTTTTCATTTTCAGTTTTTAAGCACTCAATGAGATTGTCAAAGAAAGCAACGGTGCTATCCAGTGGTTTTTTTGTAATGTCTGGAATCACTTTCAGATCGGAATAATCAATTCGAAACTTTGCCAATAAGCTGGCCATACTGGAAAAAAAATATGGACCTCAATTGAAAATTGTTTATAAAAAACCAAAGTTCATAATATTAGATTAAGATAAAGTTGACCTTTGAGCAATAAGAGAAAATAATGTTATTAAGTTTAAAACTAATCAGAAGCACATGGCGTAAACTACTAATAAACAATTTCATATTACTAAACACTGGGGAAAATATTATAATTAATTAAAGTTTTACACTTCATTCAAGATTGTTACTCAATAAAAAGTAAAGAATCTGATCACATGACCAGCTGTGTCTTCGAGTTTTCCCTTTGCAGGTTAATTCACATTATGCCATTTAACTGCTTTGTCTGGGTAAAATATTGTCAGTCCTATATAGCTTTCTTTTAGGCACATTAACATGCTATCATGTTATTACAAATTAAAAAAGCAATATTTAAAAATTTTATATTTTGAATTTTTCATCCTGTATAATACTTTATTTAATAGGACAATCTTAAGTAAACAATTAAGATAAAAGATACACTTGACGTTTGCAAAGAAATACATGGGTGACATCATTAATTAAACAATTTAAGCAAAAATGTAATATAAGGGAAATACTGTAATTATATTAAAATGGGATGTAATAAATGTTAATTATTCATAAAGTTATCATTTTTAGTTATATATCACAATTAAAAACAATAGTAAATAATGAAATATTATAATATAATACAAAATTATGTATGATGCCTTTTCTTTGAAAGTCATATGCGCGGAAGACATATTTTCAACCATCTAGTAAATACACCCTTGTATGTAATGCACTGGTACAATACAATATCAATTTCACCAAATATAATTACAACTTACCGTCATCAATAGTCAATTGTCGTATAAATTCTTCAAACGACGGCCGTTTTGGCTTATTCCGCCATTTTCAAGTTAAAATTTGTTGGAATTCCTAGTAAACAAACTCTACGCCTACAAGGTATTGAATCCAAATACACTGAACACCTCATCAATCTTAACCACAATTACAATACAATAGACCGTACCTTAAGAATACTCCACCATTGCAAAAAGGGCAAATTATTAAATGCTTTAGAACAATACGAAATATATAAAATGTTTAAAACTAAACCGCATACCATACTTAATGAAAAACTTGAATTTGATTCCAATGTTTTATTTGATACGATTATAACAGAAACAGAGACCAAATAAACTCCCCCCACCACGTAATTGATAACAATCTATTGAAAATTGCAACCCAGTGAACTTTGATGACATCAGTACAGTGCGAGACAGTGGGCCCACAGGACATGTGATTTCTTAATAGTTTTTTTTTTGTTTATTCTAATTTAATTTATTCTGAATGTTTGTGTGTAAATGTGTATGTGATGTGTGACAACGGATTAATTTCTCCAACGAATTTTAACTTGAAAATGGCGGAATAAGCCGAAACGGCCGTCGTTTGAAGAATTTATACGTCAATTGACTATTGACGACGGTAAGTTGTAATTATATTTGATATATAACAATAGTCGGAATGGCGATAAACATAATAAGTAAATCAATTTTACGTTTTCCTGACAATAAATATTTTTAATGCCATAATTATTTTATTTAATACTACAATTTTTAATTACATTTTGATTTTAATATGCAACTTACAAAAGAGTATGTTTGTAACAATAGAAATAAAAGTTTGCATGTAATTTTTTTTTCTCTTTATTTAATTTTCAATTAATTCATACATTTTATGTTGAGGGGAGTGCAAAAGAATATATCTCCACCTCTGGAGTTAGGCAAATGAGTCAGAGGTTACAGTATTTTAATAGTTAACAACAGTTTATGTTTAACCAGTTTATTTTTTTTAACAATATCCTATGAAACAGCATCCATTGCTATGAAAATGTTTTCAGTTCTAGACGTCTAGAGTTGTTAAAGCAGGTACTTAGGTAATATTGTCACGTCACATTATTAGACTTGTAGAATCATACTGCAATCAAACACTTTGTTCGGACCACTCGAACTAAAATGGCAATCTTATATAAATATCAACTATCTAATCCTTTAGGCCTACATTTTCTTTTCTTGTTTTCTCATTTTTAATATCATTTTTATTTGAAGATTTATTTTTGTGTATAATATACAAATATATTATTTTTACTTGATTTAAATTGCTTTCAAGTATTTAAACAAACTGTAAAACAATGCATTATCGGTAGAGGGGTGCCAAAATCTATGTTCACAAGTAGCAAAATGTGTTTTAACCAATCACTGAAATTAATTATTTTATACAGTTTTTACTTACTTCCTTTGTTCAAATTGTAGTTCGTCATGTTTGTTTGCTATTGTAAAAACTCGTAGCTTACAGTCAGTCCAGTTGCGTCTTGTAGAGATTATGTAAGGTAGCAACAAAGTCAAACCTAAATCATAACAACATAAACTTTATATTTTAAACCCCTATTGTTGATTATACAAGTTTAAATGTCATTGTGAATTTAAAGGATTACATCCTAAGGTTACAAATAAGGTATCATTTTAAATTAATGCTATGGAAATAATAAATATTAATATATGCCTCCTAAATTATTTTATAAATTCAATAACTCTTATAAAATTATGAAGAACTATTTAAGCTAAAATTATGATTATTTAACTTGTGGTTAACTAGCTGGTTAAATATTTAGATCATTTGAAACACTGAATAAACATAATAATGTAATTTTTGTTTTAGCTTGCCTAACTACAATTTTAAATGTGTATGCAGGCTACATTTAGGCAACATAAAAAAACTAAAAAATGAGGTACCAGATAACTGCCGCATACTTTCTCCCACTTGAAACTTTATACCTTCCAAGAATAGCACAGGAGGTGGTTATTTAGAATTGCAAAAGTAGGAAAATGTTACAATGGAAAATATTAGATGCATGTAACACACATCCATACTATATTATATTATTATTATTTAAACTATTCGATCGATTTCGAACAAATTTGCACCAAACATGTAAATTGGGCCTATATAGATGCATGAAAAAAGGTTTTGATAAATTTTGAAAAACAATGCCCTTTTTGGCCAAAAAACCCCAAAAATCAGTTATTATTATTATTATTACCTAAACGAGAATTTATAGAAAGATGCAGTTTTTTGCATATGGTAGGGTACATTAAGGGCTACAAATAAGCCAAATTTTATCAAAATCGTTAGAGCCGTTTTTGAGAAATTTTGATCGTTAGAGCCGTAAAACCCCTTAAAAATCAAAATCTTACTGTTGGTATGGTCTCCAGCTCTGTACACATCCTTACAGACACACGGACAGACATCAACAAAAAAACACTTGGGAGCACCAAAACAAATAATTCCACTAAAAATATTTTTGGGTTCAGAGGGCACCAACACAGATAATTCCACTAAACATTTTTTGGGGGTTCAGGCAGCACCAAAACAGATAATTCCACTAAAAATTAAAATTTGAAAATTTGGATGAAAACAATATTTTCTCCATATACTATGAGTATAGGGTGGAGAAAGTAAAAATGATGCCACAAAATTCAATCTCTTTGTAACCAAAAATATTGTTATACTCAAAGTGACTTAAAAATTACTTAGCTAATGTTAGTAAAAGTGAAGTTATTAATTTTTTAAACTGAACACATCAGCTTCACTGCTAAAATAATAAAGAAATATATTTGTATGTATGTCGTTATACCAAAACTGAAGAATGGCTACATTTATTTTAATGAAATCTTTACCAATAAATTCCATGGATATAATCTATGTAATATAAACTAGGCCTATAATATTTTTAAGACTTTAACCCAAAGCAAGTGGGTTGGAGGTAAAACATAGTAGAAACTGGGGTGAAACTGGATTCAAGAGTGAATTATAAAATCTTTTGTATATCTTTTGATTATAAAATTAGAATATGCTTTTGAGACATAAATGTTACAGTTTTGTCCTAAGTTAGATTGCCTTATAAGGAGTCAATCTTAATTTAATGAAAATCTAGACAGAATTTAATAAATGTTGCCTACATATTTCCAACACTTCCTGGTTTAAAATTATAATTTATTCTTTTTTTAACTCTATCCTTAAGGAATAAAACACAATTTCCCGACACCTCTTAGATCTAATCAGATATGAAATATAGATGTTTTTCCTGCAAATGCTCAAAAACAAAACCCATATTTTGCTTAAATCAATTCATGAAAACCGAAGGTGGTGAATTCAGGAAGAACTCTTCGAATTTATAAACAGCTGACTACAAATGAATTCCATTAATATTTAGCTGATTAAATATAAAGGATAAAGGTTTGTATCAAAACTACACCTAAACTTTCACTTATACAAAGCTTTGATAACTTTTTGTACAATTCAATATTAAAACGTTTTTGCACTACCTATTTTGTTTCAAGAAACTGGCGATAAATTATGATTCTATATGAAAATGTTAACCCTCTATCTGGTAGACAACAGCTGCAGCTGTTCTTTTCTCGTTTATTCAACTGTTAGCTGCAGCAGTCGTTTATTTCAAGCATCCTTTTGTACATCAACAATAATATTTATTGTTATTTTAAATTTGTAATAAGTTTTCTGCTTACACACTGTTACGAAATGGAATGAGTTGCCAACAACTTGACGATAGCAGAGTTGCACTTGTAAGCACAATTATGTAATATAGAGTAGTTAGTTGTAGTTACGTACGTAGAACTTGCTAATAGAATGCTGAATGGTGTTTATAGTAAGTAAGACATCATATGAGCACAAAGACAAGACGTCGAAAACTGAGAAGAGGGACAGAAATTTTTAAATAGGGAGAAAACATGAGAAAGGAGGCTTTTGGGGAAAGTTCCTGGTGGGAAGAGAAGTCTTGGGAGGGCTTCGGGGTGTAAATGCCAGCATGGTCATCAAGGAAAGACCAGAGAAAGGTGGAGAACTGGACAAGGAAGCTGAGCTGAGGGGACTGTTGGAGCCACCAAAAGGTGAGGTGAGGGCACAGTTTGTGGATATCAAAGGGATATCAGTTTGTGAATTCTGGGTTAGAATCAGTTTCTGTGGGTTGATCTATTGGGAGAGTTATATATATTTAAAAGAATTCATATTAGGGGAGTAGAAACTTTTACTCAATTTTGCCCCTTTGAGTAAAGCGTAAGATTAAGACTGAGGTTTATTATTGTACCTAACAAACAGTGTAGAATTACATTTATTTAGTACCATCAAATAAAATAGATGTTTATAAAGACTCGAATATAATGTATGATACATGTTTGTGACTCTCTCACTAAAGTTAGAGCCAAGCGAGTAGCCCTTCGTAATAACACTTCCCCAGCAGAGGTTAATTTACTAAATTACAAGTGAAAAAACATGGAACAAGACCGGAATTTGAATCCAGGACCTTTACCATTCCGTTGTAACGCTGTGCCAACTGAGCCACCAGATATTGGTCAAAGGTCTTGGGTTTGAATTTTATTATATAGATTTTTAAATGATAATATGCACAAGTGTTAAAACAACCCTACACCAGTTGAGTAGTTCTATGCATTAGATTAAGACATATGAAAATATGTAACAGTTACCTCCATCATCATAGAGCCACCAAACATCGATTGTTCCTTTCTTTTGTTTCTTTTGAAAATGTGTTAAATTGTTTAGTACTTCTTTCGACAATTGAATTCCTCCTATTCCCCTGTAACACCAATTACATAGAGGTATATTATATAGTCTACTCAATCATTCAAACTAACAATCCTAAAATCAGTATTATGGTTGAAGTACTTTAAAACTATGGCAAGTGTTATACAAATATATGATTGATGTAAATCAATGAAAACAGAGTCAAAAAGCCCCCTATTTCAATTTCATGTACAAAATAATCACAATACAGTGGAACCTCAATAATTCGAAAGCCTTGATAAATCGTTTTTTTTTTTTTATTTCCCTTGAACTTCTTTTGCAATGTTAATTTTACCTCTACAAATTGAATAGTTCAAGAGAAACACCTTGATTAATCAAAGTTTTAAAGTACCTCTATAAATCGAAGTTTTAGCTCAAAAACCTCTATAAATCGAAATCGTGCAACCATTGCACCTCTACAAGTCGAAGTAAGGGCAAGAAACCGCCTATTAATCGAAGTTGTATGAAATATGTAATACTACTAGGTACCCCAAACAATGTACCATAGTTGGTCTTTCCGCTTATTGACTTTCCTTCTAGGCCCCCTTTTGGGCATTCGTTGACTAGGCTAGCAAGACACGTGCAACGGAGTAGACAATCCCAAGCGACCGACTTAATTACATTGAATTCATGGAATTTTCCACTGCCCTTTGAATAAACAATACCGGTTATATCCAGTTTAATTTAGACCGTTAGAAAGAAATAGTCATTCTGTAGAAAATGGTGTAAAGTAATCTGTCAAAACATATGGCAATGCCTTCGTAATCACAGTTGACAAATGGGCTGTTTCATTGGTTGAAAACTGTCCAATCGCAAGGGTTTACGGAATTCTTTGTCTAAAATTGTGTATAATAGTAACATCTGATTGGAAACCAAAGAGGTTTAATCTAAACGAATATCATGGTGTATTTACATTATTGATCAGAATATTTGTGTAGAAGGTCTGAGCAACAACTTGGGTGTTTCATTTGTCCAAACGAAAGTGACCCAATCACGATTAAAAAAGCTTTCATGGAAAAACATAATATCAAGTTGTAGAAGGAAAAGGTACAAAATTGCCATTTGAGCCTTCTAAACTTTATTACCGACATTTTCCAAGTGGTGAAAAAATACATCGAAAATGGTTATCATATTCAATTCAGCTGAATAAAGTGTACTGTTGGTGCTGTATGGCTTTTGGAGATAAAGGACACAGAGACTCTACCTTTATTATTGGTTATGATGTTTCTTCAAAAAAATGTGTATAAATCAATAAACGAAAACTCTACCCATCATGAACTTGCTGCGAAAGCAGCTTTTCAAAGTCAAAAGGGTTTGTTTACCAACCTGTATATTGCATATAAATTTGTTCTTACCATACCTTGTACCCAAGTCTCATCTGAACAAGTTTTTTTCTAAACTTAAATTAGTCAAAAATCGACTTTAGTCGTCTTTAGGCCAAGACCTTATGTCCAGTTTGCTTTTTATTAATGTTGAGAGGGATTTATTTTATGATTTGAACAAAAAATAATAGATGAAGTAGCTTTAACAAGTTAGTTGCTTACAAAGAAGCTATTATTTTAGGGCTAGGGGAGTAAAATGTCGAATCATCTCAGTTAAGTTAAGCCTCTTCTATTCTAGTATAACAACATTGTAAACTGTTAAATACACAGGATTATTAAAAAAGTGTTAGTATTATTTTTCTAATCCCTAAAATCCATTTGTCATTATTTTTACTACACAAATAATTTTGACATAATTCATTAATACTTTGGTGTGAATAAAATACTGCATTTTATTTTGAACTCCGTTGTAATTATTGGCAGCATAGTTCTACAGCATGTGTTTTGTAGTGTTGTGGTATCCTAAAAATACTGTGAATTTCTTATTTTAATAAATGATAAAGTCAACATAAGTCGAAAATCATAATATTCGTATAAAAACCTAGCTGAATTCCTTCTTTGTAAGTGCCAAAATAGCGTAAAAACGCGTTTTCATTGTTTTCAAGCACCTAATTTTCCTCGGACCCCCTGGTAGAGGGCCCCTGTACAGGGTTTAGCTGAGGGCCCCAAATGGTCCCAGTCCGGGCCTGCTGTCCAACTTCCGCTCCTGTTGCGATCCATCTCAGTCTTGGGCAGCAGTAGAGTAGGTTCAATAAAGAAGCAGTTTGAAATTCAAACTAACTACTTCTTCCATTTTAAAGTACATATTAAATTTTATAATTGCATTATTAACCTTTACAATATATTACTAAAATTAATATTAATGCACAATGTACAAAACACCGTATTTTAGAAGGCAATCAATTCTCCTGATATGTATTGCTTGCACTGAATTAAAACCTCTATAAATTAAAAATTGGGTAGGATGAACCTTGATAAATCGATCTTTTATTATTCGAAAAACTCGACAATTCACAATTTTCCCGTTCCCTGTGGGATTCGATTTATTGTGGTTCCACTGTAGTTAATGCATTTGATTATTTTAAAACAAGGACTCAAACAAACAATAAATTTATTTGTAAAAGGACTCGGAAAACAAATATATCGTTTCAAATTGGTACTTATTAGTTAAAATAGTTGTGTAATTCATATATTATACTAATCAATTAAGAATATTGAAATTATAACCTTAAGAACCTTCATTTGATTACAAATAAGAGTTGGAGAATCAAAATGCCATGGAAATCAAATATGCTACTCAGTGGTGAATTTCTAGTTCATTGCAACCGCATTTAAATCGTTATGACAATCATGTTCCCTACCCAGGAAAAAATGGAGTTTCATCACTTCCTAAAAGAATTTTAAAATTTATTCTAAAAACTATCTAAATAAAAAGTCAATAACATTTAACATTTAAAGTTTTTTTTTTTTGTGAATTTAATGTCTAAATATATTTAAATTCTTTATACTATACACATTTTAAAAGAATATTAACTGAGCCAAAAATGGTTTATAGTGTGAAATATGTAAAACTTTATTAATATAATTATTTTATCAAGTGGGATTATTATTGCATAGTACAGTTCTTTACTTGAAGAATTATAATTTTGTTCACACTACCCGTTAATATACCTTTTTTCTTAATTGACAAACTATTAAAAAATAAATGAGAAGACAATTGTTTTAAATTATCAAAGGAAAATAACCATTTTAAATTGTAAACTTTTTGATTTACAGAACACAATACAATAATTACTAACATATTCATAAAAAGCTAGAATGTGATATCATTCTTAGTACAAAATTTCCTTGAACTGGACTAGACCTACTAGTCAAAAACTTTGCAAATTCTCAGAAATGCAAAAAAAATATCAACCACCCCTAGTGGTCATTTCATTTGACATTCAAATAATTGATTGTGTGATTTAGAGATATTTTAAAACCAGTGAAAATATATATATTTTTTAAAAGTAGATGTTTAAGTATCGTACCTGTAAATATCAGCTTTTGATTCTTTACATTTTTCTAATTTGTCTACCTTTGGGTTGTCATTCACTCGATATTTTATTACATTTGGTGTTACTGGTGGAGTCAATTCACTGACACTACTTCCTAAAAGAGACAATTTAAACACAATTAATTTTTGAAGTACATAAAAAAAATAATAATCTCCCTCTTAATGAATTTTTAAAATGTCATATAGTAATAAAATAATGATAATTAATTATTATGCCTTACATAATTTAATATTAGGTCTATGTTTTCACAAATGATATGAAATGTTTCTGTTATACTAAATAAGATTATTTTCTTTAGTATGTATTTTAAATAATATTTAACATTTTCTTTTAAAATGCAACACTTAATCTGTTTTTATACAATAAAATCACGCTTAAAATTTATATTATGAACAATGAATTTATGGAAATACAAAATGCAGTGAAACATCACATTATTTTGGATAATTGGATAACTGAGCAGAACATAAATAAAATGATTGAAAATTTAGTTGTTAATATTTTTATTTAAATACTAAATATTTCTACTAGACATTAGACATAGAACTGTTTCCAATATATTACAAAAAATTAACTTTTAGAAGCTGGAAAGAGTAATATTTTGTCTGTATTTCATAACAATTTAAAGCAGTAAATAATTAAATTCTTTAATATTATGTGTAATTACATCTGTAATTTTTCTTCTTTATTGTTTACTGCTTCATTGTATTCATTGTTAACATTATCAAAACCAATAATTTGTCCAGTGGTCATAAGTTACAGTATGTTTTTATCTTTTAATGACAGATTCTTTCAATATTTCCAAAATGTCAGAATTTGGAGTTTCAAAAATAATTTATCAGAATGTTTTCAATTAAATTTTTTAGTAAATATTAAACAGTTTCAATTTAAATTTCTTCATATTTTTTTACATCCAGTTTGTTGACTGTCTGAATGATGTAGGTTTTGAGAATCAATATACCAAGACATATGACCCCATACAAATTAGTTGTAAAGGTTTTTTCCAAAACTATGTACAGTACAGTGATTACTTTAAGTTATACAGCTATATAGAACTTGAATACATCCGATTACCTTGTGACATCTGAGAAAGAGAGTTTACCCTCTGTAAAGATTCTTGAGACTTTTGTTTTTCTAAAGTTTTTATTGGTTCCTCTTTTGGTTCTTCATAAAAATTTATTTCATCTGTAATTATCTTAGAATAATCAAGGCCATCTTTCAGTCGTAGTATTGCAACAGCCATGTGAAGATCCATCGCTTTACTGTTAAATTAAGCTGGTGTAAATTTTATCAAGAAAACTAAGAAATTAAGAATCTAAGATTATTATAATAAGTTTATAGCAAAAATTAAAGAAAATAAGTAAAAACATCATGTATCTAAACAAAACACAGTGGTGTAGCAAGCGTGTGGCAGGGATGGCCCCCGCTAGGGGCGCGTGCCGCGACGGTTTCGTTTAATCGTCGAGGTATAGGTATCACCTGATTTTGATAATAGAACATTGAAAAAATTACTCAAAAACATAGAAGGAAATAAAATAACAATTAAGATACATGGCTGCTCTGGCTTGTCTTAAACTGGGCTACAAGTTGAAAGTAAAAAGATTTCTAGCATTTCCAGAAAATTTTCAATTTAACAAGATCGTTTGACGAATCTTGCGATACTCTTGATTAAACATGAAGAAGTAGGAAAATTGGACTTAGATGTGCTATTCAATGATTTCGCGTCAGTTAAACATAATAACAATTCTTTCCAATTATTCTATTTGATAATAAAAATCCATTTAACTAAATTTACATTTTGTTTAAGTTACTGAATCCTCCCACCATCTTTTTTTATCAAAGAGGGACGCCACTTTCAAGTCTGGCCAGGGGCGCCAGTCACCTCAGCTACGCCACTGACAAAACATATAAAAGAACAAATACTTAGGCATTGATTTGGAATTTGTTTTAAACTTGTGTCACTCTTGCAGTGTTCTATGAGAATTTCGTGCTAGGCACTGAATAAAAGATTTTTAAAAGGTGAGAGAGCACATATCAAAAATGCAAAAATGTCTGATAGGTCTGAATTAATGCTGCTGAACCTAAACAAATAAGTTATCTATTTAACAAACACAGGAATTATACAATAAATACTATCTTGTTTGGACTGCATGCCACTAGAAAATATTTACTGTTCTTTTAATTATAAGTGAATATTTAGCTTGATTTGTGAGAAGCTAACTTTAGTAGAATAAAACTTTGAACACAGAATCTCACAACTAATATTTTTATTAACTCAAACATGTTTAAATGGCAAAGTCACCATATTAATTTCTTTTTTAACTAATGCTTAAATTGTGATTTTTCCAGTTTGTGAAACAGTAATGTCTTAATCAAATCCAAATTTTACAAAATTATTTTTGTTGTTGGTTGAGATGAAATTTGATTATTTCTGACTGTTTTTCCAAAACTTGGAGTTGAAAATGGTGGGTTATTGTTAACCGTAACTTTCCTTGAAGTACGATAAAGGAAGTAAGCCTTTAATTCGGGGGAATCTATTCAATAAAATACCATACAGGTGCATTAATATTTATGTATATAAAAAATTTTATTGAGTTTTCTGACTTCCCAAAATTGTATACAAAAATTTTTTATTGAGTAAGTATAATGTTATTCAAGTTTTAAGGGGTTTTCAGACATACAGAAGATTTTTTTTCACAAGTATTTGTATCACCCAATGTTTAATCTTTTGTAATTAGATATTGAAAACAAGGGTTACAACTTTTTGAATTATTCAAGAAATGGTTTATTCAAACCTTTATAGAAAACTCAAGTTATAAAACTCAGCTTGTTCAAACTTTAGTTGGGGAATAATTTAGGCTTTTACGTTATATTACGGCACAAAAATAAGCTATTCAACTATAATCCATCTAAGTAATATGATCTTAAAGTTGTGTACAAAATTTATGCTACATTTAAACTCGATTCCACATTCACCACGCAGTATAGGTCTTACGGGAGAATAGACATGCTACTACCATTGTAGGGAACATCATGTTTATTGTCATGCGGGTTGCGTCAACTGTACGAGCGTTGCATGGGAGTTCATGTTTTTTAGTTGGCTATTATCACTGAGACTGTCATATGGATAACATGGCTTATGGGAGCTCTGTAATGCACGGTGAATGTGGTATCGAGTGTAGAAAATTAGCACATTTATGTGCATCTTCTTAGTTGACCTTGAAAACAGCATATTATATAGTTTAAAATGTTTGGAAACCGGCTTGGCTTGATATATGTGCATGCATGATGTAATGAACTATTTTCCTTCTATCTGTACTCTCACCCCACCTAGTGACCAGCACCTGAACTTGGTGAAAATAAAGACAGATGTTATAAATTCTATTGATTAATACAAAAATAACCTAAAATTAATTGCATTGCTCTTTAACTTGCATAACGAAAATAAATAATATTATTTATCAATAAAATAAACAAAAATTAATATTTACTTCACATTGCTTTCAATCCAATATAAATATGACACTTTTTAAAATCTATAATTTATTTTCACTCACTGAATAACATCAAAGTACATTGTCAGCTGTGCCGGGTTGCATGTCTGCCAATCAGCTTTGTATCCCATGAGGACAATGTTTGGCTTCAGTTTTCCAAGACCAGAAGCTTGCATGAGTGCTCGGGCTCCTTCGCCAAAAGTAGCATCATCCACTGGTGAGTAAAAGGCCTTGATTTTATGACACTCAAGCCAACTTCGAGCCTTGAGTACAAATGTGTTGCGCACTTTACATGATAACGGTACCTAAACAAAATTTTTTTAATCCTTACCAATAGTATTTATTGAATTATAGTTTCTCAGCCAGCTAGAATTATTTTGCTTAAAATTACCTCTTTTATAAATTGAGTAACTTCACTTCTACTTAACATTTTACCTCAGTTTTATGTCTTTTAATAAAGTATTGATTAGGAATTAGGGATGGTATGAGGGAGAATTTTGTAAATAATGTTATGTAAGCGTTTCTAAAAAATCAAATTTGTCTCTTAGATAAATAATTTGTCTTTATTTAAATTCTTCATTCTACTTTAAAAATGTATATCAAAAAGATTAAAGCTTTCAAACTGTTTTTATTCTGAAGAAAGGGGGAAGGAAAGAGAAAACTTTCTTTGTCACTAAAATTTTTAATTTTATCTCCTAAAATACTACGAGGGTCGTTCAATAAGTCCTTATAAAATCCAAGAGATGGGGAGCGGATCATTGAAAATCATTTGTTTTTCAGAAGCATCAGTAATCAGTAGACAGCTGTGTTACAAAATGAAATGAGTTGTTAGGTAGTTTAGTTGGAAAATAGAAATAAATGTTTAACAATAGTACAATTGTGTAGTAAACACAAATTAGGTAATATGACAGTAATATAGAGTAGATAGTTATGTAATTAATTAGAATTGATGAAAATCACAGAGTTGCATTTTTAATCAGGATGAAACTGGTAAAACTGAGTGAGGGCAAGAGTTTTTAAATAGGGAGAGGACATTAAAAAGGAGGTTTTTTGGGAAATGTTCTTGGGTTAGAAGAGGGGTCTTGGGAGACCAGGGGCTTCGGGGTAGATTCCGGAACGAGCGTCTGGGAGAGACCACAGAGGCTTTACCCGTGAGGTGTGCCAGCCCACGTCAGAGTAAAGGAGCTGAGCTGTCTGAACCACCAGGACAGAGTAAAGGTGAGGGCACAGTTTGTGGATATTAAAGGGGTAAATTGTTTTGCTCCTGTCCCCCACCTTTCTATCCCTCCGTAGACTTTATGCAGTAGTACAACTACAAATAATATTATTATGAATCATAATTGATTGTGTTATACTGTACTTTATTGTATTTTCTTGTAAACAAGATTTTGACACTGTCAATATTAATTCAAACGGACCGAATTCGATTTTGTTTGATTACTGTGAAATCAAAAGTCAGTGTTTAGGTATTTCATTCATTTTCTTTTCGTCACTAAGATTAGGCCTATATTATCTGCCTTTTACCAATAATTGCTAATACAGTACTATGCCTTCTAAAAATCAAAGACTTGGAATTATTTTTGTGATGTAAGTGTCGTATAATATGTATTTTTGAAGTTAGACTTCTTTGCGCCAGTTGTAATCGGGATGGGGTGTCGGTCGAGAAAATGCGTCACGCGTTAGGAGTAAAATCCAGAAAGTGCCTTTTTATACCTTTCTTCGTATATTCGTATACTTTCCTATACTTCAAAACGTAGGATTGATTTGAAACTTTGCACACTTATCAAGGACCGATGAGTAGTAGGTCTACCTGTCTATACCATTGGATGACCATAGAAGTATAACTTCCACCGTCTCGTCCCCGACGCAGACCCAAATTTTTTTAAATATGATATATGTAAGTATACTGACTTTATGATCGGAATTATTTTGTGATGCGAGTTTCCTATAATATGTCCATTTTTTAAATATAATATGTAAGTATACTGACTTTATGATCGTAATTATTTTGTGATGCGAGTGTCCTTTAGTATGTACTGTTTTAAATATGATATGTATCTATACTGATTTTATGATCGGAATTATTTTGTGATGCGAGTGTCCTATAATATGTACT
>JAGFPH010000003.1:280938-316389 GCA_018207615.1 Philaenus spumarius
AAAAGCATCAAACTCGCGACCGTCACCGCTCGAGATATAGTATGTATGTATATATATATATGATATTTGTGTTATATGTATATTAAATACCAAAGTCAGCAAAGTCATTAATGTTTTAAATTTTATATTATAAATTATAATTATGCAATTTCAAAATATCTTATAATATTTTTTGACAATATATTGACTTGTATAATTTGTTGACTTTTATTCTCCTTTAATATTAATAATGATACAAATATAAATCGGCCATAGAAGTTATCACTTCCAACGTGTGGTCTTAAGCACACCCAATGTTTTTTTAAGGATTTATTGAACGATCCTCGTATAATGTCTGTGTGCATTGTCGAAGAATTTCTCATATTAGTAATACTATAATCAGAAAACAATGGACACTTATACACAAAGTAATGTATCTCTCCCAAAGTAATGTTACAAATATTTTACAAAGGTGTAAAACAGAAAAATATTACAAATTCAATGTCAATGCCTTTTGCATGGTAAATTTTATCTAAAAGATTTAGAAACATAGACTACAAAAAACTTTGCACATTATATTTCACATCAAGCAAATATTTTAATAGGCTTATCTTGCATCACAACGTCCCAGCTATAGTTTCCTTATTTCTCTAAGTTTTACTCATTTCATTTGTGAATGTAACAGCTGCATTAAAAAAATGCCACATATTAATCAAAGCTTTAAGAAACGACTCTGTGGCACATGATGAAAATATCGCATTACAAGTTCAATGTTGGTAATACATTCATTATCAGTCTGGTTGTCCGTTATTTACCAATATTCTGTTTGATAACGGGGCTCTCTCGACACACGAGCAGTAAGGATTTACTGTTGTATTAATAACGGTGTAATCACTTTTAATTATTTTTAAATAGTTAATAAATGATATTTAATTAAGCATTCTTTAAAAATATTATTAATTTTGTTTTCTCCAGCGAACTTTAAAAACCTTGTATGCTCTAAAAAATTATAAATTAAATTATAGTTCGATTTCAGTAACTTAGAGGTACTAAAATGATTTGTACAAACCCATTTGTATTACTGCTTCATTTAAATACATATTCACAACCGATGAGTTCATAATACAATATAAAAGATAAGGAAATTCATATTATACAATTTTCTGTAACGTAACTAACGCACCTTGAGTATATGACCACAAACTAAAAGTGACTCGTTCTTTGTAATAAGTTGGGCAAAATCAATCAGAGGTGGCCTGGAACTAGGTATGCCCGACAGTACAAGTATCTGTGGTCGATAGTTCTTTACATGGTCCTCTGTTCTATTCAACTGTTGTGCCGTTGCCAATGCATTGGTGTAAGTCTGAGCCTGAGTACTTGAGCCCCAGTTTACATCTGTAAATGGAAATCATCAACACTTTAAGATAATTTGGCTCTCTAGTAAAACATTTTATAGATTATATTTCAACTTGCTTATGATACTAAAAATGTTATCTAAACTACAGTTAATAGATAATATATTTAATTAATTATTTCAATGTTTTCTTATATTTTCAAAGTCCTGTTACAAGATAAATAAAAAGTACTTAATAATGAGTAAAATAATTTTTACAAAAGTATTAAAAATACATTTAAAAATAATATTAATAAATGAAAATATTCTTCCAATAATTATAAATGAGATGTAGCCACTAGAGTTATTTGTAGAATAAGTTATCTCGGTCTTTTGTGGGTAGTTTATTACGAGAAAACAGATCTTTGTAAGCCAGTATTTTATCGTGAGCTCAACATAAATATTATGTAGTTCCAAAAAAAATATGAAAAAAGTTAATTAGATAAACTATTTTGCAAAATTTGTAATGCAGTTTACAGACACAGACCAAAATATTAACACAAGGTTTAATGAACACAATAGAATTAAGAAGGTTGGTTGAACTTATGAAAACTTTAATTTTCCTGTTATATTTAACTGTTATTTAATATATGTGTTAAATTTTAATTTCCATGTAGATTTTCTGATGGACGTAAAATTCTAAAGGCAAAAAATTTAATTCCTTAGAATTTTAAAAATAAAGAGACAAATTAAAATTAGTGGAAATCATACATAAACAAATCCATTGTTAATAGTATAATCAATAGGATTTAAACCAATGAAGCTGTACATGACATTATTACAAAACGTTTTACCAACTGAGCTTTCATCGCTACCAATTTAATACTGAAAAACAATTATGTCTAAGAAACTCATCATTCCTTTAATTCCTTAATTTCCTGTAGTTTAAACTACACTCTCCCTTCTAATTGTAACTAAACTAACAGAACATTTAGCTGGCTTAACCCTTTCACCGCCATGCCATTTCTACTAGGACGCTCCGAATACCGCCAAGGTCGACTAAGCGAGACATTGCATTGAGCGCCAAGCCACTGTTGTGTGGGATTGTCTAACACCGCCAAGCCTATTTTCGGTATTTTGACGAACGTTTACAAGTTCTAGCTAATATCAAAGCTAGAATAATGCTTTTGGTCTCGGTTTGTTTGGAATTAAAAGTACTACAACTAAATTTACAAAAAATGGTATTAATTCCACTTTTACATGTGTACTATAACTGAAAAAGTAAAGGAAAACAAATATTTGTATACAATTTTTAAGTAACAAAAAATATTAACATTTAAAATATGTATTTGCGTTTTTTTTACCTAAAGCCCCGGTTTTTTTTTTTTTTTTGGAGTAGAGTCTTTCTTAGAGGATCACTCATTGCTATTGTTGCAAGAAACAAGATTCACAGCTCTGAACTCACTAAACACTTACACGAAATGTGTCTCACTTTAGTGTAATAACAGAAATAATATGACAAAAACATTCAACAATCATAGAACGACTCAGTAAAACTAGAGGGAAAGTGTTCAGCCTATTTTTGGTATTTTATACGGTACATAAATATTTTATAAATAAATATGGATCCACAATCACAATACACATCCGGTAGATTTTCCCCCGTTCATTTGTTATGTAATTGACATTTAGTACCAAGATTGAATTTTTTTCCTTACACAATAAAAAATGTTCCGTATTTATTTATACCATATTCATACAAATGTATTTATTTTGCACAGCTATACAAACTTTTAAAATAGACCTAAACTAAAATATGTTGTTACAATATGAAAGGCCAAATCTTACCCTCTTTATAAGTTTAGAAAACACAGGTTTAGGTAATAAAAGTGACTAAATAAACAAAATACTAAAAGCCGATTATAACGGCCGGGGCGCTGTTCAGACAAACTGCCGGAGCCGATCATGTCGGCCTATGGCGGTATTCAGACAACTTTTGAGAGCCGATGTAATCGGCTGTGGCGATATTCAGACAGTTAGTAAAAGCCGATTAGATCGGCCCTTGGCGGTCAAAGGGTTAAATTATTGTAAAATTGTAATGTTTTCTTTCTAAATTTTCTAGAATTGGCCTGCGAAAATTTCAATACAACTAAAACCGATGTCAACATAAATTAAATAAAATTTGTCACTTTTGTGCCCATAAGATAAGTTTAAACTAACTTTATACTACACTTATTCAATCTGTTTGATCTCATACAGCTTACTCCATGCTATGCCCAAAAATTACTAAAAACTATGATTAATCAACCAATATTCAAAGTATGTTTTATTTATTTTGTTAAACTATGTCACTTAATAGACTATTAAATAGAGCGACTGTTCTTTAGAGTGGAAAAACCGAACATGGGCAAATTGTGTTCATTAAATTATTTGTATCATTGAATGTGATTTAGCTATGGGTAACCCTCCAAAAATCGACACTCAAAACCATCACATAATGGAAGTTGCATATAATTGTATGCAACATATTATTATGCAAAAAATTAAAATAATGGTATTATCATAGAATATGATTTAACAATGAGAAATCTTCCAGAAAACAACATCCAAAATGTTATGGCCCAGGGCAGTATCAATTAATATAGAAAAGAGAATGAAAAGAGGTATACGAAAAGGTGTAACCAAAAAATACAAAGTAATTTTTATAGCAGCAACTGCTGATGCTACATCAATTTTTTCTAATATGTCCGATCTGTTGAAATAGGCAGCATCAAGTTTGAACAAATTTGTCAGTCAGCTTTCAGAGCTGATAGAGTGAGGTCGTGTTTACCGTGTCTGTTGTGCATCATGGATTTTGAACAACGCATTAACATTTAGATTTGTTTCAAGTTGCAAAAAGTGCCTTGTTCCAAGGGGAACAACTGTAAACTGCAAATTTTACAAGGGTATACTAGAACGTTTGTGAAACTATGTGCGAAGAAAGAAACCAGAAAAATGGGCTAATGGCTTCCTTCTTCCTCACGACAAAGCACCGTGCCAAAAGTCGCTTTTGATTCACAAGTATTTGGCTGGAAAAAGTGTTTCTGTCTGTCCATATCCACCTTACTCACCAGATTTAGCACCATGCCACTTCTGGCTCTTCCTAAAAATAAAAAACGTGCTAAACGGAAAATGTTTTGACACCATTCCCGACCGACATTGAGATGGCCATGACCCAGCAGCTGAAAGTAGCCTTCCAGAAATTCTTCCAGTCTGGGTTCAACATTGGGACATGCATCTCTAGCCAAAGAACAGTTCTTTGAAGGAGATTAATTCAAATTCTATGTAAGCTTATTACTTTGTTTGTAATAAAATTATTCACTGTATTTTTATATCACACTCTTATAAATAAAATAAAGTTAAATAATATTCTATGAGTGTTGGATATTCAAAGAAGTTGGAAATAGAGCTAAATCGAGGATTTTGAAGAAGGCTACATTTAAGGCGATTAGTGCCAACTTTTCTCCTTTTAGCTGCACACTGCTTTGGTTTAATATTCTTAAATGTTAATTTATTCAAAAGTTTTATAAGAAAACTGAAATTAAGATTTTTGTGAAGTACATAATATGGTCATAATTTGCAATCATTACCTGGTTTCCTGTATGTAACAATAAGATACAACGCCAACACAGCTGATAAAGTGATAAGAGCAGTCCACCAGGAGATAAGGAACATCACAACACAGCAGAGAATTGCACCCAACAAACTGAGCCACTTGCTGTAATACTTGAAATAAATTGTTCAAATATAAATAACAACTTTGTTCTGTTATTAATCATATTAACTTATTGTCTATAATATTCTTTTCATATTATGTAACAGCAGTAGTTTCATCTATTCAGACATTTTCAAGTTCATTGCATGTAGTTTCTCTTTGCCATACTCAAAAACAGTTACTGTAAATTATTACACATTGGTTCTCAAAATTGTATACTGTATTATATGACCTTAATGGTCACTGTTCTGATATATACTGCAAACGATACTCACATCAACTGTTATTATCTCTTCTATTCTTGCAAGTACAATATTATAAATATATAAATGCATTAGAGTTAGTAATTAGTAACAAGTTGAATTTTAGTAATGAACTATTGCCATGTTTAAAATTCTTGTATATTTCAAATTAGCAACTGTGTAGTGTTTTGAGGAAATGTTCTAAACTGAATTTTTTATTCAACTCATGTTATTACTTTATGCCATTTAGACTGATGAAGGTAGGGGGAGCAGCGTATAGCCACTCTACATCTCCTTCTATAATAGAGTATTTAAGGACCAATTTTGATGATGTCGTTAGAAAATAAAACATTAGTTATTGTTGAACATACAATTTGTTTGGTAAATGTAATAATATGTTTCTACAAAAGCTTAAGATACTATTGTTAAAAATTAAATGTAGGCTACTTAATATTTAGTCATGTGACCAGATTATTTTATTTGTTAGGTAACCTACCTTAAATGTAGGCCTCCATCCAATGGGTTTAACAAGGGAAGCATGAAAAGTGCTATAATTGATAAGTGCATACGCTGCTAAGAAAAAGTTGGAAATAAGTGGAGCTATTGCATTTAGTTCCCCTGAAAAGAAAGAAACAAGAATATAATAAACAATACAATATTGGAGTAAAATAGAATCCAAGATGTTTATTATAATTTTATGATCATTTTTACACAAATAACATACATAACGAAGTGAATATCGCAATCAAACTAGGTACCGGTACTCTGTTTATATGAAATAAATACTTTTATTAAAAAACAAACAACTTATTTTTTTTGTAAGTTGTTACAAAATACAAAATAAATATGGAACATATTGTTTGTTTAGTTTTCTTAAGTTATTTTCATTAAGGATTCAATTCTCTAAAATATATTTTCTGGGAAATGTTTTTGTTGTAAAAAATTAAATCATTACCACCTTAGGTCAAATCAAGATAAATTAGTTTGTTTGGAGTTCAAATTAATAACATACCAACAAGGATAAATGCAATGGCAATAAAGAATGTCAGCAAATATCCACGCACGGGCTCTCCAGTCTTGCCATAACCTTTGCCAAAGAATGAAATGTATGGATACAACTTATCATTGCAGAGTGCTTGAAAGACTTTAGGTGCAGACACTAGACTAGCTAATGCAGAAGATAATGTAGCAGCAAAACACCCTGCATAAATGATTAAGCCAATGGCAGAAACCAATTCCATCACCTAAACATAATGAAAGTACAGTTACAATAACTTGTGTGTATTCAGAAAATAATAACATCTACATAATAACTTATCATTTCTTCTGTAGCAAAACTGTTACACAAACATCTTTTCAAAATTCACATGAGTTTAAGAAATCTTACTTTACTGTGTCTTCCGATTTTCAATACAAAATTACCAATATTATTATTGGTCTGTATTATATGTTATGTATGTATTTTTTGAAATTATTATTTCAACAGCTAAAATAAGAGTCTAATACATATACATAATAATAACACCACAATAAAAATGCATGTATGAACATTTAAAAGTCTTTTTTACTTTTTTATATATAAAATAATAGCAATTTTAGAATTTTACTTTTAATTAAGAATGCTTTTATATACTTATATTTGATACCGGACTTAATATTTTCACACCTATTGCAATTATCTACAATAATCCTTATGTTCATTTTTTATAACAATTAATAGGCCTCCTAAGTATGAGCAGTCTATCCAAATATCTAAAATCTGAACATTTACTCACAACTTTCATTTAATTTACTTTTTAAATTTAAACTCCATTGTGGTACTTTTTAAATTTGATTTGTAGTATCAAATTTTGATCAAATGAAATAAATGTCTGATAGGCACAATAGACTATCATTCAGATTAGAGACTTTATCTTAACAATATACAGTAATTACTAACCTGAAAGCTATTTTGTAAACCATAAGCACATTTCCTGTTGGTACAGTTTGTAAAAGTACCATTGAGAAACTCCATCTCAATTCCACTAGCATCTCGTTCAACTGATGATCCTGCTATGACCGCCATTATTACATAAGATAATGTAGTCAATGCAATAGCTAAAATGGTTCCTTTTGGTAATGCTTTTTGAGGATCCTAAACAGAACAAATATGAATAAGTAATTTAAATATAAAGACTTTAAAATATAAAAGTAACCTTTTTACTAAAAGACATTTTTCAAACATATTCGGTTATTCCTACCAATAAAAATTACCAAGCTATTGAACAGTTGTGTAGTGGTAAATTTCACAGTGGGGAAATACTGAATTCCGGGTGTCTGGGGTATGGAAGCATTAAGTCTGGATTGTGGGTTGTCTCTTATTGTGCTGTACTTTTATATACTAATTCTTGTAGAAACATTAGTTTTGTGTTTCTTTTCCATGCTTTCAAAACAAGTAATACAAAAATATGCACACAGTAAATCACTAAACTACTGAACGTAACTGACCGTAATTGGAAGGTATTATTGTGGCAGTTAATAAATGTTGATTTTCAAATGATTGCAGCCTTGTGAGCAGGGTTCTCGAATTTTGAATGATGAGTGGTACTCGTCCTTTATTGTATCGGAAAAGTTACTAATAACAGAAATTCTGCTTCAATTGAATAGCAGCAGTTGCTCACAAGTTTTATTTAGACATTTAAATATTTTAAAACTAATTAAGAATTATTGATGTTATTATAGTTATAACAAATAAAAAATTATGAATATATTTCAAAAGAATTTAAATTTTTTGTTGTTGTTCAAAATAGGGTATTTTTGCATTTAACCGTCACTATCAAATATTCAGTAATAATGCAGTACATGAAATAATTTAGCAATATTTTTGTAAAATGTATTAATTTTTAATGTTTTACACTACCGTGCTATATTATAATAGTTCAGCATAATTTAAGGTTAATTCTTTAATTGATAATTTATTATAAAATTTAATAATATATTTATTATACTTCAACAGAAATATAATTTTCGACTGATTAAAGCAAAATTCGATCAAGTATAGATTAAAATTGATGAGGTACCAGTATTTGATACAGAGCTTACTTTCAAATCTCCAGAAATATTGGCCCCTGCCAAAAAACCAGAAGCAGCTGGGAAGAATATGGAGAAAACAGAAAAAAATGAATGGTCTACCCCTTCACTGTATCTATAATCAGGTTGCAAATTTTTGTAGAAAGTTTCCTCTGCAAAAAAAAAATCATTTATACATATAATTTAATAAAAGTTGTTGGGTTAAAGTTTTATTAATAGTAGAAATATTTTAATATTAAACAATTTCTAATTGTCTGATAGATAAAATCATAATTTTTTAAAGATATATTTGAATTCAACCAATAAGTGCTTTTTCAACAAATCATATGCTATAGCTTTTACATTTATTTCAGAATTTTGTTTACACAGAATTTTAATAATAGACCAGTCAATAGAGCAAAATAAAAGGGTAATTTTCTTTTGAATTTAACAGCAAATGACATCCACTGTGACTTTAAGGGTAGCACATAGGTATGAAAAATACAAAAACTATCAGGCAAGGAACTTTAGCACATTTTTTATAAACAAAGACAACAATAAATTAGGACATTTTGGGTTTTTCGTTGATATTATAAAATGTTATAAACATATCACGATACTTCCAATGGCACATTTGTAGAGAATTAAAAAACATACAAAATGTTTTTTATAGACCCCCAATCGTACATTTTCCACCATGAAAAGTAGGAAAAACGCTTAAAAATTAATATTTTTCAAAAATCATATCTTTGTTAATAATTTACAATATTAAGGGCAGATCTTTTGGAAAATGATTGTTTATTATGTGTACTTCAAACAGACTGAAGATTAAATTTGTTGCAAACAAGTCGCTCGACTTGCCTTGTCGCAAAGAGAACACACATAGCAGAAGGCGAGGCAAGTCAAGGCACCAAAGTTTTGGCGCGGTTTCACAGTCCAGTACAGAAAGTACAGAGTGGTAGAAGTCACATGACTTCGCGCATGCACGGAACGCTCTGACTAAATGACTTTTGACGAAACATAATTTTTGACTGCTTCGCTTTTTGACTAAAGGCGCCTTTCCGCCTTGCCTCGTCTCTTGCAGTGTATGGTGCTCCTTAAGCGCCTATGCTTTCTTTGTCGCTCAAGACGCCTTTAGTTAAAATGCCTCGCCTCGCCTCGACTGTTGCAGTGTGTGGCCGGCCTAATGCATAATTAGGCTTCGGCTACGATACAAGCCGTGAGCGGTGGGCGGCAGGCGGCAGTAGCAGGTGCAAGCGGCGCACGAAAATTATCTAACTGATGGAGTTTCCTTGTTAAACACGGTTGGCTGGCTACGATGCAAGCGGCGGATGTGCGTTGGCATAACGCTTGCAAATAAATATATACAAAATTTCAAGAAAATCCAACGGTAAACAAAAAAGATGCTAATTTTTGGGAGTATACTTTCGGAATTTTGTATTCGGTTCAAGAATTTATTTATTCTTTAAACACCATGAATTAAAACTTTCTGTTATGGGACTACTTACGATTGTTATTTTCACCGGAAGCATATATTTTAAAATTACTCCCTTCCCGGGTTACACCTGAATTTATGTTAAAATCTAAATTTCAAGAAAACCCAACTGTAAACAAAAAAGATTCTAAATTGTGCGGTTATAATTTTGGAATTTGGCATTCTGTTCAAGAGTTTATTTATTTTTTAAACCTCATAAAGGATTTAAACTTTCTGTTGTGGGACTGCTTAACATTGTTATTTTCACAGAAAGAATATATTTTTAAAATATTCTCTACCCGGGTTATACCTGAATTTCTGGACAAAAGTAAATATCACTTAAGTCTACGGTTAAAGATATAGTAGTCCTATATTGTGATTTTATTATAAATACTGATATCTCACTAAGTATTTCCGTCAGCACTAGCTCCTCGTGTGACGTCATCTCATTGACTGTGGAAACGTTGTCGCTTGCATCGTAGCCACATCCGCTGCTCAGGCAACGCCGCTTGCACTTGCTAGTAACTCTCGCTGCCCACCGCTCACCGCTTGTATCGTAGCCGAGGCCTTAACCTGATTTAATTTAAATTTGCCAAACGGATTCTGAACGTCGACATTAAAACCTACAATTCGTAGGCTATATTTTCGATTTTTGAATAAGGTTGGTAAAGTATGATAAAATTGCTTCCAAACATAGCATGAAACGCGTAAATTTGCGACCGACCAATGGCGAAAGAGGAAGTGGTAGTGAGGGGAACCAACTGCCTATCCCGCTGTTGATCGCAAATTTACGCGTTTCGCGCTATGTTCGGAAGCATGTTTACTTTTATCTTACTCTATCAACATTATTCAAAAATTGAAGATATACAAATTGTCGGCTTTTATATCTACTTTCAAAATCCGTTTGGTAAATTTAAACCTGGCCACTCAGATAATGACCTAATTTATTTATACTGTAATTGTGGAAAAATTATTAATGCGACAAATTTCATCTTCCAATTGTTTAAAGTACACATAATAATCATTTTCCAAAAGATCTGCCTTTAATATTGTAAACTAACAAAGATATGATTTTTGTTTGAATAGTAATTTTAAGCGTTTTCCTACTTTTCCGATTGGGGTCTATAAAAAAAAATGTTGCTGGTTTTTTAATTTTCTACAAATGTGCCATTGGAAGTACTGTATTGTGACCTATCCATAAAATTTTATAATATCAACGAAAAACGCAAAAAAGTTCTAATTTACTGTTAGTTTTGTTTATAAAAAATGTGCAAAAGCTCATTGCCTGATAGTTATTGTATTTTAAATACCTATGTGCTAGCCTTAGAGTCACTGTGGATGTCGCTTGCTGTTAAATTCAGTAACATGAAAAAATCTCTATAACAATTAAAAATGTGCTAGAAAGATTAAAAAAGATCATATTTGTACTTTTAAAATAAAACCATAAACAAATTAAATTGTTTATTATCTAAATCAAACTTTCTACGATTTGTTATTTTAATTTAGAAGGCCAGACTGTTATTTAAACTGTAGTACCAAATATAGTTATCTTAAACTCACTATTGAATCCTACAAATCCTTTGGCTTTTGTTGCATTACTCTGTGGTCCCATGATAGCTCCAATAAAAAAATCAGCCATGGCTACGAGGAGAACAACCAACAAACCCATTTGAGTCTGAAAATAAAAAAAAATAATTTATTAAGAAAGAAATTTACATGCATATAAAAAAAATTATTCATTATTCAGGTAAGTTGTTATTGTAACAGAGAAAACATAAAACTTGTACGGTATTTGAAAATATTGTAAATGCTAAAAATACATATAAATTAATAATGTGACTGCAAAGATCTTCAGTATGATACACAGTTTTAACAAATAGTTCAAGTACTTTATAATATAAATTAAATGAGAATTTGCGAGATAAACTTACTCTAATGAAAAATTATTTAAAAAAATTCAAACTCTGAATGAGATACATTCACTTGATACCACTTTTTTGTCGGATGATCATTACATCTTACAGTAAAATAATTAATTAATCCGTTCAGTACATTATTTAAAACATTTAGTACATGAGAAAAATGTGTAGCACACAAAATTGTTACTTACATCTTAATCTATTAAAGTTGTGTACGGATAATACATGAACAGAGGCAGTTCCTCCCAGTGGCGGATCCAGTGAGGGGCGATTGGGTGGATCGCCCCCCCCCCCCTCAGCAAAAAAAAAAAAATTGTTAATTGACCGAGCGAAGTGAGGTCTCCGTTTTAACTCCACCGTTCGGCATTTCGTCTGTGTGTCTGTCTCACGATTACGGCCAAACGCCTTGACCGATTTTGATGATTTTTTGCATGAATGTTCCTTATTCCTAGGCCGAGCCATGTATATATAAGGGTTTTTCCATTTTTCATTTTTAACACCTTGAATAAAATAAAAATGGCGGCCGCACCGTTTCTCTCAGTGTAAGCTTTTTTCCAAAGCCAGTTTGTGGCTTAAGGGTCTGCTCCAGTAAACGAGAAAGCAACAGGAAACGCACTTCCGGTATCACTGTATCCCTATCTAAACCGTGCAATTTCTTGCAGCTGAACGCTTTGACATTGCCTCATTTCAAACCATTTTATAAGTCTATCTTTTGTAATTGAGTGTTAAAAAAAAACTGAATATTCTTTATAAAATTTCGGATTTGTGTTGCAAATTATTTTTCATTATTAATTTTTTATTGTGTTAGGAAAAAAATTCAAACTTTGTACTTACTATATGTCAGTTACTTGACAAATGAAAGAAATTTAAAAGAAAGTAAATTGCAAGACGGATGCGTATTGTGACTATGCTTAAAATGAGACCTTGCAAACAATTTTATGATAAAAAGTAAACGAAATAAATGGTTTGAAATTTAACATTGCTCTTATGGAATAAAAATCCTTTTTTTTTTTTTACTGGAGCAGACCCTTAACCGTAAGTTGAATTTAAAAACTAATGACATTTTGCTAATAGCAAATTTGATTTTCAACAAAATTGTATCCTTGATTTTTTCCGTATCTCTAACGGTAAGCTCACAAAAAGGCCGTAAACTTCCAATTTTTTAAAAATCATCCAAGTTTTTGTATTTCAACCACGTTTTTATACGTTTATTTTAAACCAATTCAAAAGTGTTGCGCAGCTTTTTTGTAGATAAAGGTTCAAAGAATTCATATATGCCAGTAAAAAAATGATTGAAGGAAAATTAACAAAGTTATTAGATAAAGAAACATTTATTAGATATTAGTATGTTCAGTAACGAAAGGAAAAAATTCAACTTTAGGCCTACATAAAAATTAGTACAAATTATTGTAATTTTTTCATAAATGTAAAAACGTTTCGTAATTTAGTTCTAAATAGAATTATATAAAAATATTTATCAATTTCAAATTTCTTATTTTGAAAACACCAGTTTTTATGTTCCTACTACAAGACTGCTAACAAAACTAGGCCTGTTTTGAATAGTAATTTAGGAATATATCCTTTGCAAAAAATGGCATATAATAATAAGAAAGTGTAGGGGATAAGAAAGTGTAGAGAATAAATCAAAGAATTAAACTGAATACTTGTAAATTTCATAAAAGTATTTGACTTAGCTTTACTTGAATTACAAAATGAGATGAAACAAATGAAACCGCTCAGCGATAAAGGACATACAAAAAATGACCGTTGGACACCGTGGGAAGTGTTGGTACATGGGTTGAGAATAAAGTTGAGATCACTATCACGACGTTTTAACATCATTTGTTTTCATTATTTCTAATATTGGAATATGATATGGAAGTTATGGAACTGTAAATACATTGTTAAGTTTTAGTTATTAAAGTATGTAAATATTTAATTATATGTTTTAACTCTATAACTTGATATTTTTAGCTATCTTAAGCATTATTAACCTAAATAAAACACAATGCCTCTAAAAGAAAATCTTTAGCAGTTAAAGCTCAAGAAAAGAAAAAAAAACGAGAACTAGAAATCCCGGAATCGAGGGAATTGTAAAATAATGTTTCGCTGGCTAAACCTTGTGCTTACTTCCTTACTGGCACACTATTTTTAACCTAAGCTCATAACCACATTTGTTATTTTAACGAGCGAGTTCTACTGTTCACAGAACTACTAGTGTAGACATTACAAGTAAGTAAAGTAATATAAAAGCTTCTTTGCGAAATAGCGCTAGGGTAGAGGTACTGTCTGCAGATCACTTGAATGCTTGCATCAGGAATGTGGCCGCTATTGGCTAGAGCTGCCTTTTGCTCAACCCTCAACAAGCTATCAGCAAAACCAATAACATTCAGGTTAGCGACTTAAGCAAATAAATGCAGAATGGAGGGCGAAATCAGTAGTAAAAGAGTGCCCTTCAGGGAGAATTCCAAATTGTAAGAACCCTGGAGAAATTCATTGAAAAGACCAACAACGATTTTAGACAGTTTAAAGCATTGCGACTCGGACACATATCCGAAAATCTACCAGCTTCTCAAACTACAAGCTGCATTTCCAGTCAGCGTGGCATCTGCAGAACGCAGTTTTTCTTCATTAAAGCGTCTCAAGACCTGGCTTCGAACTCGAATGACTGAAGAGAGACTAACAGGACTGGCTCTGATTCATGTCCACAGAGACATTAATGTTGATGTCAACGAGGTTATAACAAGTTTGCAAAGAAGCCAAGACGACTTCACTTTGTACTATAAAGTGTATATAGCTAAAAACAACTTAAATTTAGTAAATAAAATTGTTTTGTAACATTGTAACTATGGTTGGTTTATTGTCATCCTTCCAAAAAGTCTTATGTTTTTTCGCGCATAAAAAGCTTGCCAAAAATGTATAATAAAACAATCACTTTTTGATAAGAACTTAAAAATATATTTTATATATTTAAAATTTATATGTAAAATGATGTATTATTAAAATTTACAGTTTAATATATAGGCGTTTTCATTGTTGTATATGAAGATAAATCTCCAAAACATCATCATAATCCTTATAAGTTTATGTAAAAATAAAAAAACTTAGTCCTTCAATTAAATATATGTTGGTGTTTATGAGTAAACATTTTATAACATTTTAAGATAAGATTGCCTTAAAGTACGTTTTAGACTATAACAAAATCCCAATTTTTTCCGGGACCCCCCGGAAGCGCCCCCTCCGTGGCGAAGTCCTGGATCCGCCCTTGGTTCCTCCTACCAAGTAATCAAGCTTTCCAACCAAAAAATATTTAAAAAACAATAACCATTACATAATTAATTATATTTTAAAAACTGTCAAATTAATGTGTTTTAATGCTACAAGATTGTTAAATCTACTGTATATAAAAACGTTCTCAAATGTATGTTCTACTTGATATCTAAACATACATATTGTGATTTAATGAATTTTACAGGCCTTTGCAGGTGTTTTGCTTGCAGAATTTTTACAAGTCAACATTCACCCACACTTTGAAATTATTAGTTAGGTTTACTTTTATTTCTTGCGTTAATGATACATTGTTGCTGGCTTGACATAATAATTCACTGCATAGCATGGTAAAAACAAATCTAGCCTAACATTACTAAATCTTTATTAGTAAGGCAACAAGCATGAGGAAAGGTTCACTGAAACTAAGCCCTGGTTGTTTAGACAATTAAGGTATTGTGTTAATATGTGATCCAATTTACCTTTGCTTCCCATTCCATTCCAACAACAACAATCATAAGCAGAACAAGAATAGTAATACATCCAATTATCCTCATATCTTGTACGCCCCCATCAATGATCCTCAATTCATAACTACTGAGAAGGTCAAGAAGGGACTCACAAAAACCCACGACATACATTGAACAAGCCAACGCATTCGCTAGTGAAAAAATTAATCCAATTGATGCTCCAAATTCAGGACCCAATGAACGAGAAATCATGAAATAGGTTCCACCTGAGAAAATAAATAAATAGATTGTGTTCAAATACAGATACATCAGTCTAGAAGAACCTTAAAGTACACACAGTATTTTGCAGACATACATTTTAATAAAAGATAAATTAGTAAGTTGCATACAATACCAGCAGAGATACTTTTATGTGTGCTTTTATGTATCACTTGTACTTCAAAAGGTTAGGCAACAACAAAAACAATATTAAGCATAACAATAATAACAATTTATTGGTGAAACGTAATATACTAACATATACATAATTTTATTAATCAATGATTTAATTTGCTGTAAACATGTGTTTATAAATGGTGTTGTACCGTACATGGTGTTTGTATATGGTAGCTACTAGAACATTATTGTTTTTATTTTATTTACAATTAAATTTATTTAATTAAGATAAAAATATTGAACATAAGTTTTTATTAAAAAAGTTAACATATCCACTACAACAAAATAAATAAATTTTGTCATATTAGATCTAATATTGCCTCTATGAGTTTGCAGGCTGTATGGATCCAATAACGTTTATCATAGTGACAAATTTTAACTAGATTGATTAATTAAATACCGTACCAACATTCCCATTTTCCCCTATTTACATAAAAATATGTGAGATTAGTATGACCTTGAACTTTCATTTTTGAACTTCGCTAAATACCGTACAATGCATATAATTTTTAAGAAAAAAAAATTATTATAATTAATTTTTAAAGCATAAATATCATATTTACCTCCTTTGATCAGACCATTAGTGCATATAGCAGACATAGAAAGAGAAGTAATTCCTGTTACAACAGTTGTTGACAATATGAGTAAAACTCCTTCCACTGAAATTACAAAGTTGTTTTGAATAATCACAATGCACATTAAACTTTAACAACTCATAGCACCTTCTTTATAAAAATAACAATGACTAGGGAATAGTAAGTGAAGATTTTTAACAACACAAACTATCCAAAATTGTATCTTGCATTAACTTTTTCTTCAAACAATTTTTTGTTTAGTGAATAAACTGTTTATTTTTAAGTTTCATTAAGTTTTCAGTAAATACACAAACATTTTGATTCGTATATAACTTCTTAAAAAACATATCTAGGCCAAGAAGAATTTGATTAACATTAATATATTTTTAATATACAAATTTACAACATTAAACTTAACACTTTTAAAGGATTTTTTTATTTTAGGTTTTTGTTTCAAAATTTGAACAAAAGCTGCTAATTTAGGTCTATGTTTACACATTGTAGGAAATTTATAAAAAAACATTTAATAATGTAAAACAAATGCAGACAGGTTCTAAGAAAACATTTTTGTTTTTCATTCTAAATTCAAGTCCAACTGCTAATTTAAATCCTAATTTATAATAAAATTCTACTTAATTTCAATCGATGTTCAACACTAAATATTTTCAAAAAATACTGAAGTGTTTACTGTACTTGAGTCAGATACATCAAAATAATATTATATACTGTCATAAATTTAAATTTTACCATTGTAGCCTACGGATTAGCAGAAATTTATAAATAAATATTTTTGTGCTTCATCCAAACGTACTAGACTATATCTATTAGCCCACCTTTTACGGTACGTCAAACTATCCACTGTTTAATAAGTTCCAATTACTGTAGTTTCGCGCTGAGTGAGCACATCATCAGACCCATACAGGTGTTAAGATGTCTAAAATCGCTCCATGCGGAATTCGTTAGTGTTTAAAACAATGATGTTTACAGTTTGGATTAGTTTACAGAAAAAGGTAATATAAATGTACTTCTGCTAATCTGTAGGTTACGATGGTAAAATTAATTGAAAAAACCAAAGCAATCAAGACCTCATCGACAGCTGCCATACTTACATATGTTAATCTCCGACATTAACACTAATTTGGACATTTTGCACACATGCAAAAAACGACATTACATGAGTGCCTTGGAGGTATTTGAGATTTATAGAGCATTTAAAGAAGAACCTACTAACATATTAAATGAACAACTCTCGTTCCACTACAATACTTTATACGACAGCATTATAAGAAAGGAGCCGACGACCCAAGATAGATAACGATTTAATAATAAACTAGCCAGTCTCGAAACGTTAGCCGAAGAGTGCGCCCGACCGACGACGGGTGATCAATATCGTGTGTTTTTATAACTTATGTAAACATTTTTGTGTATTTGTGTAAACGTGTTTTTTATGTATTTCTGCATGTAAACTGTAAACATCATTGTTTTAAACATTAACGAAATCCGCTTGGAGATGATTTTAGATATCTTAACACCTATATTGATCTGATGATGGGCTTACGCAGCCCGAAACTGCAGTAATCTGAACATAATAAACAGTGGATTTGTTTGACGTACCGAAGAAGGTAGGCTAATAGATATTGTACGTTTGGATGAAGCACAAAAACATTTTTTTATTGTCTTGTACAGTTACAAACCTTTCCCAAATGCTATGTATGTAGATTAACTATACAGTTTTTTTCTCTTTTTTTTAATTATGTATTGAATTTATTGTGAACAAATGGTAATCGATGACTGTTAAAATAACATCAATTTTCATGGAAGCATCCTCAACACTGGCAAGGAGAATTAATGCACATTGAGGTGATTATGTTTTCCTAGTTAAATTGACTTACTTTTTATAAAGTACTAGCTGCCCGATCCGGCTTTGCACGGATAGACAAATCAAAGTTAAATGTATATTAATAAAAAAAATATATCAATAAATATATTACACTATGTATTTCTTATGGAGATGTTTAGTAACTTCGACCCCCCCCCCCCCCCACACCCCTCCTTAAATTTCCAATTTTTTTAAAACCTTTTTTAAGCGAGCACCTAGGGCCCTAGAGGAAGCTACATACCAAATTTCATTCCAATCCGTTCGGTGGTTTTTTTTAGTAACTTTGACCCCTCAAAACCCTCCTAAATTTTGAAAACCTTTCTTAAGGTACGTTTACACTGGGACACATGTATGAGGACTTGTATAAGATACAAGTCAAATTGACAAATCACTGATACAAAAGCTCATACATTTTGTATGAGCATTGTTATTTCCTGATACAATTTGTATGAGAAAAAATTAACAGATACTTTGACTTGTATGAGGTTAACTTTTTCGCGCCATAAGAAAAATCAACATCAAGTTTGTTTGCATTGAAAAATTTTAAGATTGTTAACGTCCAAATATTTGAGGTTATATTAATAGTGCTAGAATTTTGTTACCTTTTGTTTTAGTTATTAAAATAATTGAAAAGTATGTCTAACTGGAGCAAAGAAAGGACATCGTTATTAATAGAAAAAATATGTTCGACTAAAATTTGGGACGTGAAATCTAAAGAATATAAAGATTCAAATAAACGAAAGGATATTTTATCAAATATCGCATCTTATTTCAATACCTCGGTTTCTGAAGTGGAAAATAAATGGCACAATATAAAAAGTCAGTACAGCCGAGAATTGTCAAAAGTAATTGCCAATATTAAGGCAGGTGCTTCAGGTGACAATATATACAAACCCGGATGGTACGCTTATTCAAGGTTGCATTTTTTAAAAGACACACACAAACCCCATGTGAACAGAGATACGGATGAAGATGCAAAAGAAGTAAGTAAAGATTTTCTTTGAAATTTATTAACATAATAAGACAAAAGGAACTGTAACATATAATGTAACCTATTTACTATCACTTATTATACTTCCAAGCTATTGCTCCTCGAGTGCTACAGAAAAATTCTGCAAACTCCTGTCAACTGTCAAGTCTTCTGTTTGGCGGAGCTTTTGTTCTCTGTAGACTCTTTAGAGATTGTAGTACAATATTAGAGTCTGTTCTCCATCTTCCTGGCGTAATATTTCCGTCACTATCTTCTTCATCAAATGTGCCATTAGGGGTGTAAAATGATGAATTTCTGTTTCTTAAATAGTTGTGTAGATACAGAGCTGCCAATGTAATATTCATAGCTTTTCAGGAGATACCATCATAGTAGTACGTAGAACATGAAAAACTGAACTTAAAATGCCAAAAGCATTTTCAATTATTCGACGGGCTCTACATATTCGATAGTTGAATATTCTTTGCCATGAGTTCTTGGAATAATGTCCTGGAAACGGTTTGATAATGTTTTCTTCCAAGCCAAAAGCATCATCAGCAACAAATACATATGTGGTTGGTAGTGTCCTTCCAATTAATGGAGCTGGTTGAGGTAAACTAAGAGCGTTTCTGCATAGTTTAGCATATAAGGACGTATGCTTTAACACTCCACCACCTGAAATACGCCCTTGAACTCCAGCATTAGCGTATAAAAACTTATAATCTACATCAGCTACGCCCATTAAAACAATACTAAAGTATTCTTTGTAATTGTAAAACAACGATCCCGAATTGGAAGGTGCATTTATGTTATACACAGTTTATTATACACAAATTTATTGAATAAAACGCCAAAGGATGAATTTCAAATCTTTGGTGATTTCATAGCCAATGAATTGAGAAAATTATCCGCCCCTTAATATGCTTTTACATTGCTGGATGCCAAACAAAAAATCACAGCTGCAATTCACTGTGCAGAAATGAAAAAAATTAAGATGGATAATTTGGTTCTTGTCACAAGGGACTCCAGCATTTCAACTCCATCAACATCATCCCATCATTCACCTGAGCCTCTTTATACTGTCGAAATCCCGTCAACCGATACATCCCCTTGTGCTGATACGTCAGGAAGTAATAGCAGTATATTACGTTTATTTTCTACATTTACTGAAAATGGTTCAATTTAGAGAAACATATTTTAATACTTGTTAAAACTTATTTAAATAATTTAATAAATTTATAATCTTAAAATTAAACTATATAGTTAGTTGGTTAAACTTCTTTCTTACCTTCACTTCTTCTGAGAGAGCTGAAACTATCGCCTCACAAACATCACTTATTATATTGCAAATAGAACTTTTGGAAATTCTGTGTAGATACATTAAACTAGAAAAATTATCTCCAGTAGCAAAAAATCGCAAGGTTACTGTCACCTTGTCAGCCGATGAAATAGCTATTCGTAATCGCGTGTCTTTTTTCGTTATAAATGGTGCAACCTTCGTTAACAAGTATTTGAAGTCTCCAGTATTCATCCTGCAATAATTCTTAAATCCAGAACCATCTTCTAATGTGAGTTCTTTTAACTAACATGTTGTATGCATCATGTGTTTCCCTTTTTCATAAAAATTCATGTTGCCACTACCTACTATTTCTTTTTTTAGATTTATTTAAAATTAGAGCACACGTTGATAAACATATAAAACTTTCCTCATCACAAGACAAGTTGAACCAAAGTATATAGTTGTATCAATAATGATTTTGTAACTAAATTAAAAATTCACCATTGATTTGTATCATGCAGTGTAAACGCAGACGTTAGTTTTTTGTTGTATTTGACATGTATGAGGACTTGTATGCTCATACAAAATTTGTCTGATCAAACTTGTCTCTCATACAAGTCCTCATACATGTGTCCCAGTGTAAACGTACCTTCAAGCGAGCACCCACGGCCCTAGAGGAAGCTACATATCAAATTTCATTAGAATCCATTCGATGGTTTTTGAGATTTCATGATGAGTGAGTCAGTGAGTGGTATTTGGATTTTATATAATATAGATTAAGTGATATATTTCAGTCATATTCTGTAAACACTTTTTTGGAAGTATTAAGTGTGGAACATTGCTTGATATTAAGTTGAATTTTATTATAAATTCTAGATGCAACGAATACAATTTGATAAAGGCAGTAGAACATGAATTTGTAACTGGGAAACAAATACAATTTCTTACACCCCCTCTGTGTATGTTTTACATTTATTAAATGTTTTCTTCTAAATTACTTACAATTTCTAAATATAAACATAAACTAAGCTCTTGTTCAAATTTGTAAATTATTTCAAACATGAATCTAGTTTGTACTTATTATTTTAAAGTAAATTAAATTAGATTTGTTTTAATTTATTAATTTTTCTTCTTTTTAATAAGACTAAACAAGAGTTTAAATTATTATTTTAATGTGTGGCAACAAATATTGTTCTGTTTGAAAACTGGAGGAATAAATTCGATTTGTGTTAACTGATGTAGCAATCATATTTTTCAGAAAATATATATACGGTATTTGCTGATTAGATGAGTTTTTGTCAGAAGAAGGTAAGGTTATGTTCGTATGTAATTAATAAAGCTTCTTAATGACTACTTACCCATGCCTGCTTGTCCTATTACCCAGGATAAACGAAGAAAAAGCATAACACCCCATATGTTGAGTAAGTTGCGAACCAGTACTCCCTTGATCCAACCAAATTTAAGAACGGGTTCATTCTCTGGACTTGTTTGTGAAGCTCCATTCATACGAACAATTGTTGCATTCTACAACAAACCAGTGCAGAAAATTAGTACCAAAAATTTTAGTAGTGCAAAAATAACATCATATTTTATATTTATTGCAATTTTTTAAGTTTTTATGAAAATAATTTTTTTTTCTTAAAAATACAGCAAATCTGTATTACAGCAAACCATAACCCAGGGCTTGGTCCAATTACCAAATTATCCAGCACCTTATAATTATCAAATATATTTTTATATATGTTTTTGTAAGAAAAAAAAGTAAATGACAACCATTGTCTGATCTTACTGGAGAGCAATGGTTCCTCCACAGATTACAAATCTTAAGCTATAAACAAAGTTAGTTAACAATAAAACAAACTAAACACACATCTAAAACTATACAACAAACATTTGAAACTGATTAATAAGAATAAACTTTTAAGTTTAATAATAATAGACAATACTAAAACAAATTCTACAAAAATAACAGTAATTTAAACACAAAATACCTACAAGTTTTTCATATGAAAAAAAAAACAATTATATTGAAACATCTTTTTCTAGTCCAACGTTACAGTGCCATAAAAGCCTAAGTGAAAGTGAAAACGTAAGTAAAAGTCTTAATGGTATGATTTAAGTCTAATGTCTATAATATGTATTTAGTATCTTTGACTCATAAAGCTTTAATGAAGCTTAAATGAAGACCTATTATTAAATATATGTTTTTTAAATAAATTAACAAATAAATAGATCTATATGTTTACTAATCTGGTAATGAATAGACGACTATTGTACTTACTAAGACACTATCCTACCATTTATTTTAGAGTATAAAAACAGAATTTATTATTTTTTCATGTCTACATATAACCATTAGTTTTGAAATATTACTACATTTAATATCAACTTATAATCTAAAGCTATAACTTATTGATTGCAATAATACTTCTTTATCATGTGCAAATCCAAAGGTTATATCAAAAGTCAATGGATAGCTTACAGATTTTATTAATGAATTTTATACGTGGTCATAGATTTCATATTCAATAAAAAAATTAAGAGCAAATGATAGAAATTGAAAAGTTTTCTAATATGAAATTATGCAAGTTTTGCAAATTTGTGGACAATAGCTTCTACTTTGGGATGTGGTAAAACTGTTTTACATCCATGTAATCCATGTATTTTCTATGCTTGCCTTAAATATAACAGGCTTTGAAGAAGGTTTAATTTATTTGTTATAATTTTAAATAAATCGTTTCAAATATCCTTAAGATATATACTTTACTCAGTATAGTAAAATAAATTGTTAATAAAATATTTATACCCTTATACAGATTATGATATCTTTTAAACAAACAAAACAATATCATTTTGGTTCTCTTAGCTACTTTAGTATATGAGCTCTACAATAAAATTACCAAGGTCAATATAAAAGTGCATTTTGATGGTGCCCATTTCTGCCACTTTCTTTGACAGATTTCATAATATGGGAAGTGATTGGCTATTCCAACAGAAATGTTTTTCTTTGTTGGGATAGTTCACTTCTAATTGCATATTCAAAAGTTTTGAAAGTTTTCAAATTATTATTTGTATCCATGTGATAAGCTATTCGGGATAGATGTTAGTTTGATTCATTACCTAACTCTATTCGTATTGATGTTATCAAATTCTTTGCAGAGAATATTTTTTTATCTGAATATTCAGAACATATAAATATTAATTTGATTTGTTAACACTATTGAAATACCTTTTATTTGAATCTTTCTAAATTAATACTTCTACATACAAGAACTAATTTAGTTGAGTTTAGGGGAGGATAATAGATTTTCATTTGATTTATTTGTGTGTTCACTAGGCCTGTTGAAATTATTTTTTATTTTATCTTATAGCACTTTAGAAGTACCGGTAGTATTCTATTTGTCTCATTTTTGTGTTGTGTTTAATTATTTTCTGGTATATTTCTGCTTCTACAATTAATTTGATAATACCGGTACTGCATTTTTATTGATTGCAATTTTAAAATGTTAATTTCAGCTAATTATCCAAGCAATAATAGTATGACTGATATTATACTGTATATAATTCTACAAAGTACAAACAGCTAATACAAACACCTTAATTAAAATATTTAGTATTCAATTATATTGTATACACCTTTAATTACAAATAACAAATAATTAGTAGTGTTGTACTAAACACTGAATTAAAGTAAAATATCATGTATAAGAAGTACACCGGTACCTCATAGTGTAAAAATCAGTTGGTTATTAATGAACTTTAATAGTACCGGTACCATATTCAAATATTATTTAAGAATAGTTAATAGTTTTACTAAATATTTCTTAATTTAATAACATAGAAAAGTATTCAAATAGTTATTTCTATTTGACTAGCATTCATACTCTAGTGCTCTACTTAAAATGTTACAAAAAAGAAAAAAGAAATAGAAAATAATAAAGTTATTACTGCCTTTGTAAGAAAAACATAAAATTCCTAATTCTTTGCAAACTTATCCAACTTTTGTAATTAAAGAAATTAAATCTGGAGTAGTATAAGTTATTGTGAGACGCAAATAATTACCAGATAAAAATAAATTAAGTTATTTTGAGTTTACTCATTTGACTTAAGTGCATGCAACCAAGTGGGTGAACTTAAGTGTTGTAGTTGGTTAACGAATAGAAGATAAGGTTTGATTGTTTAGGAAATTCTGTTAAGTACTTCTAATTATCAGTATGGGTGTTGCAATTAAGATTGTTCATCACTTTACTCAATAACAAACTAGAACAACGTACTAGGCACAGTCTAATTAACAATTGAAATGTAAGTTTTAGGACAGGAATAGTGAGGAAATAGAGCATATTATTAACTATTATTGGTTTTATTATAAACCCCTGTCTTTAAATGCTATGGAAAGCACACACAAATATTTAAAAAAATAAATAATAGGCCTACGGTTCGGTTCATCAATTTGTTCTGAGCATTCGCATATAAAAATTAATTTTCTTGCCTACCACAACTTTGCAAAGCTGGATATAAAGGTGGTAACGATATTTAATATATTTTGAGGTAGTGAACGATAATATTATAAATATGTTTGTTTATTTAAAGGTGATTAGAGCCAAGGGTGTCATCGCCAAGGGGGACGCGTCCCCCCAATATCGGTGATTTGTGATTACGTGCCCCCCAATATCTGAGATGTAAAATAAACCATTTCGTAAATAAAAGGAACTATAAAATACTCTACATGATTTTACTTTTCTTTATATATTTTCATTATTCATTATTATTATTTATCATCATCATTACTGTAACTATTTATTAATTATGTTATTTAATCGGTTAGGCTGGTTTTAACGCGTTTTGAGTCACGTGTTCACGTCCCGCGTTTTCACCATGTTGACTATATCGCTCGTTTGCTCGAGACGCGGGTATGACATTTCGGTTACAATTTGTTACGTGTTTTTTACAGCCACGTTACTCAATAGAATTGGTGGGGAGCTGATACAATGCAGTACCGGTAGTTGGGGAGCTCGTAAAGCTGAAAAATAATAATATTAAAATATTTTAAATTATTGCCAGTTTATGTTTTGCGTACTATGTTTGTCGATGAGTCTATGAACAAATAATTCTGATTGTAATATAGTTCTATTGAAAATGTAAAATCAAAGAGTTTTTTCTTAACTTTCGAAGATATGTTTAGCTAAAGAGAAAATCAACTTTATAAACAAAAGTAGAAATAAATACAGCTTTTTCAAAGGTTTCTATAATTCTATTATACTAGTGGTACGTTCTGAAGGTCACGTATCAGGCTGATTGTATCAAATAACATATATAATATCTTATGAAAATACATTATGAACTGTACAATGTTTGTTGTTATATAATTTGTAAACAAACATTGATTCCGACAGATGTGATTTGATATTACTTTTCGATTAATAAGATGTTCCATTTAAGAACTCATTTCAACTTTTCAGAATTTAAATAATTCAAATAATAATAAAACAATAATTAATTAAAATTTACGTTTATTATAATTGTTAATAGCTACAAATACAAAAGTTATTTATTAGTTTATTAGACACTAAACCAAATTTTTGAAACTAAATAATAACTTGTGATATAATAAACAAAAGGCATTAAAAAATTATTCTACTAAATCATAACATTAACTATAAATTGTGTGTTTTGCTATAAAGTGGAAAACAATAAATAAACGAAATTATTTCGTTTTGCTGGTAGATAGCATAAGAAATTAACTGTCCTTATTTGGTTTACCTGACAAGAAACAATCGCTGGTTACAGAAATAATAAACTACTAAAACTAAAAAAAAAACACCTTCAAAAGAAAACATAAACATAAAATGTATAGAACAATAGAACCTTCCCTACTCCTGGCCCACCCCTGGATTCCAAGAAGAGTAGAAACCTGTCCACTGCTCTGTCGCGAGACGTCAAACGCCCTACATAAATGTACCAATTTGATTCAATGTATTTAGAGCGAACGAGCGACAGTCTCGGAACCCGCGTTTTAAATTTCTGTCGCCGGTATCTACGGACGCAGCGTTCCTCCAGCGACGCAAATTTTGGCGCGTTGTGGACAAATGCTCCCATTTCATTCAATAGAACTAGGAACGCGCGGCGCGTCTGTCGTGCGACACCAAACGTCTTGCATAAAACCAGCCTTAAAGGTAACAAAATGACGTAAGGTAATCATAAAAACAACAACGCGAAAGGACGCGACGCTGATGAAGGCGGAAACGGGCTAGCAGACATGGAGACAACGCACCGACATTCCCTCATTCGGTCTGCTTCCACTCCACTTGTTCAGACAAACATAACTGCACTTATCGTATTATCCTAATATAATCGGTGTGAACAAAAGTTACGTGCTTGTGCTTATAATTCTTGTGCGTAATTTTAAATAATGAGAAATTTTCAAATACCGTAATTATAAAGACAAAAAAAATAAGATAATAAAAAAATAATATTCCCGTTTTTACCTAATTTCAGCTCAGAAATGCATAAAACGATGTTTTGAGAAGTAATATTTTCAACATTAACGGACCTCCAGTTCAATCGAACCCCCCGGAATGTATCCCCCCAAAAAAAAAAACTGCTGATGACGCCCATGATTAGAGCATATTTTTTGACATTATTGTTGTACATGTGCCCTTCCCCAATGAAGGTCCCAGAAAAGGTACATACCGTAAAAATCTTTAATGCCTTTTTTTCTAAATATTTACTATCAAAAATGGCATTGTCAGAATTTTAAGACTGGTATTTACAATTTTGATTATTTGTTGTTTTTAAAAGGTATAACTTACTTCCAATTGTGAAATCAGTTTAGTATTTAGGAGCTGGAAAATGTTTTTAAAAAACGACAAAAAAATCAATTAATTTAATAGATGTGAAAAAAATAGTCCATATGTTGAAAAAAGCACAACTAAGCTAAATCAACAACAATACCACTGATTTAAAACCTTGTCTAGCTACCATTTTTGTTAGCCTTTTAAAAGGTGGATTGGGCATCATTATCTTTGCGAAGAAAGCTTTTATGCAATTTATTACTCAACATAAGCTTGAATAAAAGATATTTATGTTACCCTTCATAGGCCGTTTTCCAATGAAGGAAATTAGGCAACAAAAATGTAAAAAGATGGTAGGCGTACTTATTTCCAATGCACACCACCAAATTTCTCAATTTTTCTTTCACTACCTCAAAATATAACAAGGTGGCTCCATTTTTATTCTACACCTGGTATATTGATAGTTTTCATAAATTTTCACACAAATGACATCACTAAATTGTTGACATGACTTTTGAAGTGAAAACTTCCTTAGACCGATCACTTTTTGGATGAGATAAGATATACGAAATTGCGAGACGGCGAGAGATAGGGTGTGCAATACCAGGACGAAACATCGAACATTGAAGTTAATATTTTGTAATTTGCAAGAAAACGTTCATGAACATCTAAATTATAACTCGTTTGTGACTCAAATTGTAAATTTTATATTTGTATTAAAGATATTTGCTTATATAAACAATGAAATGGACTATGCACTTCCTAATTTTGTAAGTTGTGTTAAATTTGATGATACCTCTAAAATGGACATAGTGCTTTTTATTTTTTTTAAATGACTAAATTTCCTAACTCGGAAACTATGGTAACGAATGTAAATTCATTAAAAAGAAACGTGTGTTCTATAAAATAAACGCCTAGCCTAAAATTATGTTGTTAAACTTTTAATACAAATTAGCCGTTTAACTTAAATATTTAACATCAGATATTAAAATTATAATAAAATAAGCCTTTCTCGAACCTGGGTTGGTTCAGTATGGGTTCAACCTAAAATTGTGTGTTTTTTTGTAAATTATTGTTTATAACTATAGACAATCATGTTTATGTCATTTTTTTATTTTTTATATTTCAATTTTGAATGGCACAAGATAAAAATAATGATCAAATTTCGGATTAAACCAATATAACCAACGATTTATATTCATAAAAGTTTTCACTTCTATCGGCAGTTCCACGACTGCTTTTTTTAATTTTAAAAAAAGGATAACAATTTGTGTTTTACAATTTCATTTAGATGAAACACTTTACACTCTGATTTAATTAGTTATAAGATTTACGATCCCCCGCTTGACTTTCACGCTTCATCTATTCTATTCAAAATTTCAACTCAAATGTATAGTTTCATTTAATATTCAACAGCTGTTCAACTTGGCTCCCTACTGGTTATGTCGGAATGCAACCATGTTTAACATAACTTGCATCCTAGAGAAATTGCATTTTTATATTTTACTTGTACTTTTACAAGCCCACATGCATCTATATAAAACAATATATAACTTAGCAGTGGTTTTTTGCAAAGGAATGTTTGTGAATTAAACAGTTTATAATGTTAAACATTATTTTTAATTAAATATAAAGTAATTAAGTTAATAGAAGAACTGCAAAATGTTTTACTTCAACACATTAATGTCTTGTTGACGATTAGAACTCGATATAACTTTAACTCTATTAAATCCTTTATAACTCTTTTTACATCTTTCGATTTACTTTTACATTCATGTAAATTCAACTACAATCCCATGTGTTATTACATTCTTAAAAGTAAACAATTTAGGAACTTTAATTACTGAACATTCATAAATGATGTAGATAATACTCCGTATTTAGGCCCAATAGAAACTACTATAACTTGCAAGTATACATGATTTTTACTCTAGAAATGGGAAAATTAAACAAATAAATAACATTTTAAACATGAGAAAATGAAAGATTTTTTTAAATCTTACGCCTTATTTATAATTGATAGGTTTACTTCAATAGTTGCCAAGTATATTTAAGTATGTATATTTTTATTTTTGTCAATTTGATAAGATAAATAATTAACAAAAAAGTAAAAAGAATATGTATTTAACCCATCTTGTTGCTTAATACATGAATTTCTTCAGAATTTGTAAGAATAGCATGTAGGCCTACCTATGTATTGTTTATATTTCCACGACGGTGATGTCGAAATGTCCATTGTACAAAATTTCGAAACTTTTCCACAAGGACTTTCTGTAATGAATTAAACATGATGACAATTGTAAACTATTGAAACGTTTATATTGTTCACAAGTTAAGTTGTGGGATTGATATTATCTCTAGAATTGAAAGAAATATACTTAAAAAATATTCAAATAAACAAATGCGTAGGCTACACTTGAAACTACAGTAAGTAACAATAATCACGGAAAATGCATATCTAGCATCATTTAATATAATACCTTCATTAAAATAAATGTAAGCATTGTTTGATTATATTTGTATTTAACGAGTAAGAACAATAAGCAGATGTAATTAAAAGGTATCGAAGTTTAACAAATCTGGGAAATGCCTAGGAAAAATATTAAATTTTGTAATGGCAATATGTCAGACTTCGCATCGCTGACGAAAAGTATTTTTATTTTAAATTCTGAACTAACAAATGTGAGAATAAAGTTTGTTTAAAAGAAATACATCCTTATCGAAACAAGTTGTACCACAATATGAGGTAGCAAGAACACCGTAGGAACATTTCATGGTTAACATTGCGCGCATTATACGAGTAATATAAGTGTGAAGGGCGGACGAGAGAGAGAACTAATAAAAAGGTATAAACCATGTCAGACTTAGAAGTTCTATCTAATACTATTATAGATTCTACTATCACATTCAATTCATTGGGGAGTAAGCCAGAACGGCTGCACCCTATAATTAAATTAACGACGGTTAAACAAATCGAGCTTTTAAATAGTAATTTTTCAATGTGAAAGAAATTCCTTTAAGTTTCTCTAATAAATTTTAAAATAGTTAAACGCACACGTTATAAAATTGAAAGGTTGACTTCAGACAAACTAAAAGTCTTGAAATTAAACGTTCTTTGTAAATATTAGTAATGTTTCAAATGTGTTGAATTACTATTTAAAGTAATAGCTTTCTCAATAGCTATAGAAAGATAACATTTATTTTTTGGCATCAACAGTGGAATATAAACGTGTAAGTTAAATAATATAATAAGCAAACAGTTTGTAATAAGACTAGCCCTTCATTTGTCTTAACAATAGAACTGCAAATCTCGTTTGTATTATATTCTTTATTATTTAGGCATGCCAACGATCAATTCAAATCTAAGGTTTAATTTACAAAGTAAAAAAATATAATAATTAGTTTTTACAAATTGACAAAATTTAAAAACACTAGAGAAATCGAGTTTGTCCCCCGCGCCATAGCTTACCAGGCTATGGCTTTCAAATATTAAGGGTGTGTAATACCAATTGAAGAATTGAATCGACTAAGGAAACGGGTTCACTATAGTATTAAGTATTAAGCTACGGTACATTAAGTATTAAGCTACCATTAGAAGAAAATTATAATGAACTAGCTGGCCCGATCCTGCTTTGAACGGATATACAAATTAAAGTTAAATGTATATTAACAAAAAAATATACTATGTATAACTTATGGGGATTTTTAGTAACTTTGATCCCCCCCCAAACCCCCCTAAAATTTAGAATTTTTTTAAAACCTTTCTTAGCGAGCACCTAGGACCCTAACGAAGCTACATACCAAATTTCATTCCAATCCATTAGGTGGTTTTTGAGATTTCGTGATGAGTCAGTGAGTAGTATTTGGATTGTACATATTGATATATAGATAATGCGATGTAAGCCAAGAAGACTATTTTCTGTTTGTAATTAATTGCAGCTGTATATAACTGCCCTCCACGAAGTAACAAGTGTTGGCCTAAACGCTTTATTTTTTGAGGTTGATCTGATGATGGTGGCATGGACCACCGAAACCAGTATTAATTTAAGATATATTAAGAGTACTTGACGGTGAAATAAGGTAATTAATTGCCCATTTATTATCAAGATTTATTCTATCAAGTAAAATGTAAACCAGCTCACAAGACAAGCTCGATGTTTATTTATAAATAATGTAACTTATTTTTCACATTTTATACATATACGCAGTCTTCTTCACTTGTAAAGTTAAAAAACTAACTACCTACATTTTCCCAATCTAAATATAATACACGGAATAATGGAAGGAAATATGTAGGCGGCTTCAAAATAAGATTTAGTAAGAAGAGAGTGGGAATAAATAGACACTAAAGAAAGTCCAAGAAGTAACACGACAGGTAATAAAGTATGCATTGCTCTTTCTCCATTTAATACACAACTTTTCTTCTTGCTGCTAGTCTTTGGTCTTGCAGTTGCAATCAGTCTTAGTCTTGCAACTCCCAGTCTTGCTCTAGGAGAATGTAAGATCGACTATTGTTGCTCCTCACTACTCTATAGAGTCGCAACTTTTCTCCGTAATAAATGATAAAATAGGTCGTTTTAAAAATACATTATTTATTCAGTTTCCAGTAGACCAATAAGGAGTGACGGGGTGTCATGAATAAGACGCTCAAAACGGAGAGTGTCATGGTGTAAGAATGCGCTACGTTTAAATCTTTTCCGCAAACTTACAATCCTAAGAGAACCTGTTTTGGCGCACAGTCAACTTTCTCTGCTCTTAACAAAAGATTAAGCCACGTCCCACAACTTGCCGTTAAACGTTAATCGCGTCTGATTACTTGAAGATATTGCATCACGCAAGGTATCAATTATTGCTGCAGCAAGGTTTCCGTCCATGGTTTAACAAAGGCCTATGCCGTCTGCCTCATAACTTTACCAATGTTACCTACTAATGACACATATTTAAAAGTAATTAAGTCAAGAAGTTAACGTATGGACAACATTCTATAAAAACTAACACATAGACTTATTGGAAATGTTCCTAAAATGTTAATTTAAAAAATGTTTTTAGAAAATGTATACTTCAATGAAGAAACTACAAAAATTTGAAACTGACCCAAACATAAGCTGTTAATTAGTGGTGCTTGTTTGATGCGCACTTAAATTGAACAAGCTTTGAATGAAACTCTTAAAGAGGTGACAATCTATATATTAATAGGCAAGCACAAAACTTGTCGTCCTTTTTTCTCAGCTTGTGTGCATCGTAGGAGAAATTCGCGCATACCGTTAGAAAGGTAGTGTCCTGTAGATGAGCAGAATCCCATTATAATTTACATCGGTCCTCAGGGATACGCCCCAGTAGCCCTCAAAGTTTCAATGTTAATCTTATGGAAGGTCAATCTTAAGGAAGAAGAAGAAAGATTTCTTTTGATTTTATCAGGGGCACAAAAAACAGCTGTTCGTATGAAAAGCTTAAAACAGCTGATTTTGATCAACAGCTGATTTTGATCAACAACTGATTTGGATCAAAAACTGAATATAATTTTAGGTTAGGTAAATCAAGCAATAGCAATAGCGAAGCATTGCCGGGTCCACTAGTATACAGTAATACATTGCATCCAAACGTTGTCATTCTGAACTATAGGCTATGTGTTGCGTGTTGCCTCGCACTGATTTTTTTTAAATGATGCTTATCAGTAAATGATAAAATGAGAAAACTGAAATTTAAATAGGTACTCCTATTTGCTTGTTGTTGAGTAGATCATTAAAGGTGTTTGAAAACAATGTGTAGAAGAAATACTGTAGGAGGGGGGTAAAAGGGCAACTTTATTTTTTCAAATGGCCACCCTAGCTTGTGACATATCATTGGAAAGCCCTTTAAAAGGAATGAATTTCTGTCGTAAGAAAATAAAAATCAGCTAACGCACTCGAAAGCTACGCTCAAAAATTGTATTTTGTAAGTAATAATTTTAACTTTGTATTATTTAAAATACAAAAGAGATATGCAAAATCTGATCTAGGGAAAGTTTTTCATCTTTTAGTCTATAAGAACCTTAAAAAACTTATTTAAAACATTTCCAAAACTCCCGCCTCTCTTATCTCCCCCAACTCAAATATTTGTAATAGTCACATATATGGCTTGTGATACATCAAACTGATGCCCTTTTAAAACCATGAATTAGAATAAAACTATTTAGTTATTAAAATTAATTATAAATGAATAAGAATATGAAATGTACACCGAGTTCAGAATTTAGACATACAAAATGTAGGTTAGGCCTATAATAACGGCTGGTATTAGTTTGATTAGTTATAATCGAATTGTTTATGTTTCAGTAATTCCGTTGGAATACAACTATTGGCTACAGTTGGAAATATCAACGATGTATTAACTATCTGGTATTAAATCTCCATGTGTATATGTACACTGATTTGTTAGTTAATGAAGGTGAAGTTTGTATTTTAAAATAATTTGGAACAAAGTTTTCTGTTGACGCTCCCATCAAATATCAACACTCACAATTGTACACTTTATTATTTATCTGTTAATCTGTAAAAAGATAATGTTTGTATCTACAAACTCTGACGATGGTACTTTTTAATTATTGTTTTTCAGTACATAATGTTGAGCTTTTATTCTTCTTAATATAAAAGTTACAATTTTCTTGTACACATTTAAAGTAGCCTATATTGCATATTTTACTTCATGTGGCTTGAGTTAAATATTAGGCCTACACTGAAAATGGAATGAATGATATATGGATATGAATACAATGATACAATAATTACAATGAATTTTATAATATTTATACATTTAAATTTACAAATTAAAAAAAAAAAACTTTAATAGATGTATGAACAGAACTAAAATTTATTCCAGGATAAAGTTTAAATTATAAATGTTGTGACTTTACAGTGATTATCTTCTATTTACACGTCTACCTCTAGTTTTACTTTGTCATTAAGTAATGAAACAATAACGCATCAAACCAATAGCAATATCCATAGACAGTATACAACATACACTGGTGGTGAATAATAGTGAAAAAAGGTTTCGCTTTCCATCTGTCAGTGTATCGTGGTGCATACGTACACTGAGTTTACGAAAGAAGATAGTATTCAAATATCTGTTGTGCAAATAAATTAATGATGAGAACCTTTTGGACATGTTAGCAGTACCGTGGATGGAAAAATATGAAATTTTTCAGTCGAGAATGAACAAAGGATACTTCGAAAATTTCATAAAAACCATTTACGAGCTGACAGCAGCAAGTTTTGTAGATGTTTGAGACTAGATGACATTGCTCAGTTTGATTTTGTCCTCAGTGTGATTGAGAGTGACCTAAGAACCTTGTCAATAAGTTTTAACTTGCATGCTGTGACACCTGAAGTTCAATTTGGTACTGGGTCAAGTAGACGCCATCATTCACAACAACGAAACAATCACTCCAAAGGTTGCAATCGCTCCGCGACTGCGACTGATCAGACTGGTGTGACTGGTTGTAGACCAGTAGACCGCGACTGCGAATAGCGACACTAGCGCCACTTGCTCCAAGCATCAGTCGCTCCCAATGATTACATAGTATAAAACCTAGATAGGCTATGGGAGACGATCGTTGAAGCCGACCTTTTAGCGAGAATCTCCACCAAGATGGCGGCGCCGAGCATGAGTCATCCTAATGCCGAGCGTTTTTGACGATTTCGCCCCCCAAATCGTATGTATTTTATTTGTGTTTTTGGAAAGTATTGTAAAGCTGCAGTGAAAAATTTTAGTTTTTTTAAATGTACTAAAAATATATAGTTTTAAATATATTTCTGAAAGCCGGTCAGCTAATTTCTGGATTTTTGTTTGTTTTTCCTTTTTGTCTATATATATATATATTTGTATGAGTGTGTAATTGTGTTTACCTTTTTTAAATTGTTTTATTTACTCACTACCTCAAACACATTTTTAAAACATCGAGGTAGTTTAAATTGTTTCCTTATATTATGATTGTTTTGTAAATAGAGCTATTTTTTCTTTTGTTACTTAATTTAGTTTATAAGATATATATAATAATT
>JAGFPH010000003.1:341495-381991 GCA_018207615.1 Philaenus spumarius
ACCATATAAATCGTTCACACTATTAAATACTCTCCCTTAAAAAAAAATAAAATAATTTAAGAAATTCGGGCGATTATTTTTCAGTCTTTCTGTGTCCAGCCATTAATGGTTAAGACTATATATAAAACATCAAATTATATTTTACATTTTAAGTATAAGAATCGATTAAAGGTTTGCGGCCTATATAAATGAGAAATTATTACTACAGAGTGTCATTGTTCTTTAGTGACTTTAACGCTGGGATAGACATGTACGTTGTGTCAGCCCTACTAGAAATGTTATGGTTACAGTAATAAACTAAACAAATTGAAGCAAATAGCACGCAAGATAAATGTAATAGGTAATAAAACTAGTTTAGTAATTTATGAGTTACAACGAATCTCAGAGTAATCACGCGGTATCTGTAAAAATGGTAAAGATGGTGTCTGAACCGATTATTGGCATGTACTCGACCAAAAGGTCAAGAGTTCGCGGGATAGAGGGAGAGCATGCTAGAATAGTGTAGGTTCAATTTCATATTGTTTAGCTCCAGAGAGCGTTTTATAAAACACCATATAAACCACCAAATCAACAAAATGTTTTAATGAAATACGTAAAATACGTAGAAAAATAGTGTTATCGTGCAACTAATTTTGATCAAACTTATAGTAAAGAATACCCACATAAAGTACCTGCACACAAACTAATTCCTTTATCAACAAACAGAACTGTGTATTATGTTCAGATTTAATTAATTTCAAGATGGTAGCTTGATTACAACATTGTTTTACTGTTGGCAAAGTTAGCTACTACAGCCTAAACACCAACACGCAATTATCATGAAAATCAGTCCAAATGTTTCGGTGACTTATGCAGACACATTTGCAGTGTTTTAAATAGTTTAACAAATTTTAGTCATTTAACTCTATCGTTTAATATCCATCCTAAAATTCTTTAAAAATTGTCGTAAAAACATACTTTTGAGTTTACCGGAAAACAGTTTTTGAATTCAGTTTATTTTTACAGAACCCGTACATTTAATAAGATCTTTATTTTGAGGTATTCTATCACAAGCTATAAGTTGCCATTACAATTTTGAAGTTTAGGTTAGTAGAGGGGGGGGGGGGTAAATGCAGTAAATGTGGAAAGTTTTGAATAAATTAATGTACAAAATAATGCGTTTCTGTTATATTGTTCATGGGTTTGCTACTATTACATGCTACAAACATGTTTAATAAATCTGTTTTTTAAAGATCACCTTGATTGCTATAAATTACATGATTTACTATTTTCATTCTGTTTGTAAAATTACTAACAAAACTCTTTCAGTTTCTATTGACGTAATTTGTTTTAGAAATCACGATTCAAAAGACACGTTATATTTCTAACCTTCTGCAAACATCTGCCAACTGCAGTAGGGGATGTACCTTGTGTAGCCTCCCCTTAGACTTTAGAACTTGTCCTGGACCTTCCTCAACCCCTAACAGCTGCTTCATATCAAGGACGTTTTATAAATAATGTCGTTATACGTTTAATAGACTTACAATGTTTACAGATATTTAAACTTCTCAGGAACTAAAAGTGTTTAAAACTTTCCATTATAGAAGTAATGTATTCTGTTAACTAGTGTATTTGATAATTATAAATTGGTTTGCCCAGTTATTAAATATAATATGAGATGTATGTGTGCGTCGCCTTCAGTCTTACACTATTGAACATAGTTTCTACTATATCTGAGACTGATACAAAATAAAATGAATACGTCAACTATGTGTCAAAGCCCACATAAATATGTGTGTTTATTATCAAATTTCCATACGAAAGATGAGCTATTGCAGTGTCCCTTATAGCGAAACCTAAGGTCGGGAGTAGTAAATGAGCACCGTTCATGGTCCCCAGAACAGGTTTTGGTGTGTCATTAAAAATGTTATATGTATGTACGTGTTCGCACTCAAGCGACCGTATTTTAAGTCCGATTTTGTTCAAATTTGGAACACACGTTGGTTGTCTAAGTCGTTCGGAATAGTTCGTTAGTCCAAAAATCCATCAACTGCAAGCACGTTTTTTAAGAAGAAGTAACTATTTTTTATATTTTTCTTACTAGAATGAAAATGTTTGGGGTTTTATCTAAAAAAATTTATGTAGGATATTATTCTTTACACTTTGTTTTTTTACACGTCTATATAGATTGCTTGGTTCCCGCAAAATCGGTCAAAACGTAAAATACCATAAAAATACTCGGTTCAAATCCACTTGGGGGATTTAACCGTGGAGGCATCTTCTGATGCGAGGCCGACGGCAGCGTCCATTACCCGAGGCCGCAAAGTTGAAGGACAAACTCGCCAAACGAGTTTTTCCGCTGAGAGTGGAACGAAGGACGCGTGAGTGGAGGGCTTAGGTGTTTGGTGCAAACTAATTCTACTAATAGAGTAGAACAATTTCCCAAATAGTTGGTTGAAACCCTAAAACATATAAACTTAATTTTGGAAATGCGCTCAACTTACGTCAGCGGTTCAGCTGCGAGATCGAATTATTATGATTTAACTTATCAGATTTTTATGAAACTTCATGTGTTCAAAATGTTTTAAAGTATTGTCTTCTGAGCTGCATTGGCTGTTGAATATTCTGTTAACTATGAACAAAATGTAGAAATTCGACGTTTATATTAAAAAAAAGATTTAATTGTGGTATTTGTAAGCATATAAAGCATTGACGGAGGTTCAAGATATCTCACTGAGCAAAAAACTGTAAACGGAAGCTAAAGGACTTATTTTTATTTATTTTCTTCTTTTTTTTTATTTTCACAAATTAATAAATTCTCGGGAAGGTAGGGAAAGTCTTCCTTATTGTTAACATGAGTAGGCCTAAATACGACAGCAATGATTAACTTAGGTCAGTTTTATTTTAATCACAAAGGCAATAAAATGTGTTTCACACGATGTGACCATAGTTAAAAGTGTATCACTTTGGTCGCTCGTCCACTCCTTTAAAAAATGGCATTCAAGTCACCAAAATTGGAGAAATAGCTAACACTCTAAAATCTTTTAAGGGGTTCTATTGTCATTTCAAGCAAGGTATTTTTAATCTGTATATACAGCAAATATATTAGGATAGTGGATTTATGAAAATTAGTTTAACGTTTTTAAAACTTTTTGAGGAGCTGCCGAGAATAAAATTGATTGACAGTATCTAAGATGAAAGTTAAAATTGCTTTACTTCATCAGGGTCAATATGAGCTCCTTTACTTTACCGCCTAGATACATTTTGGGCCCAAGGGGCAAACATGAGTAATACAACAACATGAGTTCTGCGAAAACTGTATTTATGTTGGCATGTATTAATTTGTAAAAAATAAACTCAACCCTGAATAATATAAAACGTAAAGTAAGAACAAAACGAAAATTTACCCACTCCTTCATTTTTGCTTTTATATTCAAACATATATAGTAAAAGTCGTTTTTCTCAAAATGTACAGAAAATTATTTATTTATAAATTGTTTTAATAATGTGCGAATCACCCACCCTCTTGCGGGCCTGGCGTCAACCTGCTATTACACTAGCTTTATAATAAACATTTCAAACATTGTAATCATTAATTTAAAAGTTAAATTGTGATCTTAGATAAGATATTAGACTCTAAAACTCATCACATTAGCAGTAATTATTAAAATCCATTTAAAAGTACAATACCTTCTTAGTGGAATTCCCTATGATTTATACAGACAACTTCCTTATGACTTAATAAATGCCACGGTTCGTAAATGCATGGTATTAGAAGTTTAACCTTTGCAGTTTCTAATTATTTAACAAGAGATTCGTGTGCTTATTGTATTATGCTAATTTGCAAAGAAAATGCAATACTCCATTGTTCCACAGCGTGCAGTAATAAAAATCTTATATAATAAAATTTGCATCTATTTACGTCTATTTCTACAATCCTTCTTGAGTAACTAAAACATAATTATTCTTCCAAAATAATTTCCAATGGGCTAATTTTCTCACTGGAAAATCAATAAGCCTACCGCTTACCCACTTCCTTTAACTACCGTATATGCAGGCCTAAGTTAGTCTGTTTCTAGCGGGGTTTTCAAATATATTATTAGCTGATTTTGAAGAAAAAAATATATAAAATAATTGTTGTAGTGTTATGTTAGGTACTTTTTAAGAAATAAAACCTTAATAATTGATTTTAAGTTTAGGCCTAGAACAGAATGAAGCATTTTTTTTTTAATTGTTAAATTAATCTTGACAAACTTTTAGTAAGGCCTATGCCACTAATGTTGAAAGAGCATCAGCTCATCTTTTTTTGGGAAAGTAATAAGTGCCACCAACTTATAAATATTTACAAACTGACATTGGAAATATATACAGACATACTGCGATTGGAGACTTAAGTTAGTTTAGGTTTTTTATCTCTTAGGTGGCAAACCAGGGGTGATCTCAAAATGTTATGTATGTGGGCCTAAATTCAATTTCTGTGCAATAAAAAATATGAAGGTAACTTAAACGATTTCACTCACAATTGTACAAATATAACAAACAGCTAGAGTCTCCTTTAGTTACAAAATAAATACCTTACCGTACAATAGTTCATTAATTTGAGCAATATTGGACAAGTAAAAGAGATACTTATTGATTCAATCTTTGAATCCTCTCGTTAGCATGGACCACTATAGACTATTATATTTTCAATTTGTTCACAGACGACGCATTTTTTCTGTTTTTATAAAATTTCACTTTTTTGTTTTAGAAGATATTTTATTGTTAGTAAAGTTTAATACTACAAATTAAATATTTAACTGTAGGAATAACCCATGTAAAATATTGTTTTGGAGGGTATCCAAAATTATTTTTTATTTAAGATTTTTGTGATATCGGTAGTGTTTTTAAGGTATTCCCGAAAATATTGCTTAAAACTCCTTTTCTCACTTCGTATTTCTAAAAGTAGCCTAATACAGATGAAAAACAGTGTTAGAGGTACTCATACACTTTTCAGGAAAACTATAAACTCTTGGCTAAGATTTGTAAAAACCAATACAAATTATGTTTTTCATTCTTGCGGACGGTGTTTTGGAGCTGGCAACTCCTTTCACTGGTGAAATCCAATGTTTACTTCATTTCCACCATTGCTATGGGTTAGTTCAGTATATTTATGATGTGTTGATAGTTTTTGTTCTTAATGTAATTGTGCACTTGACGCACTTCACCGGTTCAGGCTATTTAACAACATTGCTTTATAACACGTTTAGCGCGCCAATAAGCGACAGGGGATTCTTTTTGAGAAACTAAAGTAGCCGGAAGTAACTTATGTAGCCGGGATGTAAAATACATTAAATTTAAATAGGTATAAATATTTCTCACATTCATTATTACAATTGAATCTAGAATTAAATATTTGGTACGACAGCTGAACTTGAACATACACCATAGTGTATTTTAAATTTAGCGCGAAACAATACTATTTTCAACCGTTCTATCGAATATTCGAACAAATTCACGCGTATTGTTTTAGTAAAGAATTGAAATACGTTATCAGTATAATCTCGGCCTGACTAGACATAGTCGATAAATATTCTCAATAAAAGCTTCTGTTGTTTTCCCCACGTGGTCTTTACAATTAATTATTCAAAGCAAACACTTGACTTACCTTTCCATGTAGTGTTGCATTTCGCAGCTCCTCCAACGTCGGTCTATAAGCCGCCTGTATCGACATAATATTCCTGTAATTATCCATCCTGGGAAGCGCTTCCCTGGTAAAATGACGGAAACTTTTCGCGTAAGATCCCATAGCGTCGTTCTGTTCATCTTCACTTCCGCATAGACTTTCCATTTCTTCACTGTTCAATCCGTCCACGCGGTTTACTCGAAACCGTGGATTCGATTCCATATCACTCATCTCGACTCCCCAAAGACCTTCTCCGTTGTCTGTGTTTTGAGTCATTCTGGCTAGGCCTTCGACGTGCTTACTTCACCGGTATCGTCGGAATACTGAACTGAACACTGAACACACTCGAGTGACTCGAAACATTTGGTTCCGCCCCTTCCCCCACTGCTTGCCCCGAACGGATGATAAGTCCACTCCTGGGGCATAAGTTTTTATAAGATTTTGTTTTGTTATTATTTTTCATTGAGGCGGGATGGTTATCATGACATGTGTGGAGATGCTAAATGGAATTTTACAAGATTGCAATTACAACTGTACATTATCCCAATATCGTATTTCAGAAAATTATAGTATTATCTACAAACTGATAACCTATAGATGACAAATTACTAGAAGATAAGTTATATAAAAAACGTTTAATGTTGAAGAAAATCAATTTGCTGACTGACACGTGGTAACCAACTGTACTACTAAGTTGCGAAGTTAATTCCATAAGTCCATCATGTAGCTGCTTGCATCTCTCGTTTCTAGATTATTTACAAGTTGCTTTTATATTAACCCGGTGAGTAGTGTGTATTCTATCGTGTAAGTCTAGTGTTGTCACTGCATTCACACATGGGGCAAGTTGATTCAGTATAATTGGCGGGGTTGCAACAATATTCAAAACATAATACTGTATTGAACTTAATATATCCTCAAAACCAATTAACCATATAACATTTATTGGAACTCAATCAAATCTCAAAACTGATTCCTCAGAAGGCCCTCTACGTTTCGTATTTTTTGTAAATCAGTTAGAGATATATAATATCAAGAAATTAAGTTGAATGAGAAATAAAACCAGATTAACTAAACAAATAAACAACAATTTTGTGTTTTCAGAATGATATACTGCTTACACTTTGCAAATGAAAATAACTATAATACTGTAAACACAGTTGTTTTAAAAGTTTCTACTATCTATTATATGAATAAAACCAATATTTAGCTTGACATTTTGTGTAAGAATTATTTTTCATAAATAATACTAAAATTTTGATTGAGCGAAAGAATAAAATATACAAAAACTGCAGCACACCAATAAAGATTAATAACTAAATAATTAAATTCTGAAAAACTAACTAAATGTGTAAAAACGTGTATACACGGTAGTAATGGTTACATTAATCGTGTAAATATTTAAATAAAACTAAATCATTTTATTCTAGTGACAGAAAAACAGCATCTTTTGCAAAGGGAATAGATAACTTTTGAACATTTGGTTGAGAAAATGTATAGTTTGACCAAAAAACAAAATTATTTAAGCACAGAGATTTATATGCTGTATTTATAAAAATATTATAGATTGTAAATAATAGGTTTCGGCTCATAGTTAAAAAATACTATCTCCACACACAAAATTTTGTTTATATCAACTTATTTTCTGTTGACTAAATGCAATTGTTATTATTTTGTCTAAGCTAAAACAGTACTAAATTTTAGCTTTCTAGTTTCAAGGAACGTATAAGAATGAAAACTACAATTGTAAGGTATACTTTTCTCATTTTCACCCCTTAGACACAAGTAATCGAAAGGCTAGTGCATAACTATCTTATTTATCACTTGAAAAACGAATCTGTAAATAACAACGAATAAATAATAACTCTCTAGCTTCATGGAAAGAATAACAATGTATTTGTATCTTAGGAGTTCACCCTTAGCAAGGGAAGATACGATATTTGTTTGGGCCCCAGGGAGGAGAACTGCCGGGGGGAGGGGGTTGCGGGGGTGTGGAATATCTCATTAGAAAAAAGTGACCCTCCCCAGGTAAATTTTGAAAATTGTTAGAAGAAATGGTAGCATCGTATCACATTTAAGCGTTTTAAATTTACTCTCAAAACTTGTGATTCAGTCTATAATTTTGCATTTAGTACGGATTTTTATGATTTTTTTGTCAAAAAGTAAATTTGCTCAATATTTAATTTAAAACAATTTATTTTGATTACAAAACTATTTCGTAAATATTAAACAATTAAGAAATAAAAAATAACCTCATTAAAGCAATTCTTGTTTTAATGTATACAAACAAAATGAATAAAAATCATACAAAGAAAAATTAAGATAGCATTAAAGAGACCTACAAATTATTAATAATAAGTAAAATTATTAATGTACTAGTAAGCCCCCGTGAAAAATCACAGGCTGATTAATTAGATACACATCAGAAATACATCATTTAAAAAACAAACTATTTAAAACAACATTACAGAATACTTATCTAGGCCAACCTAACTATGCTGACGGGGATTTTTAACTCGGTAAATGTGTAGGCCTACAATAATAAGGATTATAAAACTGTAGGCCTATAAAATTTGTTAAACATTTTTATTTACATAGTCTACGTTATTACATATTTAAAGAAAGATACAAATAATATCTTCTAATTGATTGTTATTTCATATTGATAGATCAAATAATGATTTAGAAGTTATTAATATTATAGGGAAGAAATTAATAATCGAATATGTTTATATGTTATACGAAGATGTACGAATGTTTCCGAAGTTAAACGAATAAGTGTCTAATTAATAAGACTAATTAGTCGAATAAGTGGTAATTAACCTTTCTAATATATTCATTGAATAAGTGTCTCTTCTTTAAATTTGTATAAACAAATATATTGATGATAAAAGGTAGTATTTATATACAGTTTATAACCTCAAAGTAGATATTATAACGTATATTATAGCATACATTAGTTCTATAAAACATATTTAAAAAAAATCAACTTCACAAGAAATTATAACGATTGAAGTTGTAAACATAACCACAAACTATAATCTACACTGGGTTTGTTGTATTACAGATGATGGTTGAAATCAGCTGTTATATTATATGTTACTCACGTACGTATGTATGTACGTACGGACGTGCACTCGCTTTTATAGGAATTGATAAACATTTGTTTCCAAACGATGTCAAATTTTGATAAAGAAACAGGCTTAGGGAAATGATTATGTTTATTTTAGGAAACAAATATATTAACATCAAACCTCTATTAAGCTAATATGTGTTATTAAATGTAACTTGTAAATAATTACGGTGCGTTTTAAAAATCTTACTTTACGATTTTTTCCAGGTGAAGTCTTCTATTACATTAATCAAATCTAAACTGGTTGTCAACTCGTTTTCTATGGAGATTAGAGATAGTGATGATAAGCGAATTTTACGTATTTACTCGAGTGGTCTTGATTAGCTTGAGCTTGGAATAGCTCCTTTCTGCAGATGCTACTGTGACTGGAATCGTGGCAATTATTCCTAGTGCAAAAACACATTTGCATAGACACTGTAAACCTGTTCTGAACAAAGTGTTTGAGTATCGTAACTTAACGAGAAAATAGCGATTTCATTTTATATGGCGCGGGGCCAATGGGCAATCTTAAATTCATCTGTATTTATAACTCATTTATTTAATTTGTATTTAGCATGGGGCCTCGCAATCAGACAGTTAGGTGTAGGCACCATCAAGTAAACTAAATGCATCCGTATTTTATAATTAATTGTATTGTTTAATATTTGTATATGCTACGGTGCCTTGCGGATAAACTTCAATATAAACTATAACTTCGTCTGTATTTCAAAAGTAATTTATTTAACATATATCGCGGGGCCCTCTGGACGCGGTGCCCTGGGCGGTCGCCTCCTGGATCCACCCTGAGTCACTTATACGCAAATAATCAAAATGCAAATTTTTCTTTTCTAAGTAACATTTAAGATTAGTGTCAAACTTTGTTTCCTGTCTTTGTAAGAAGTTTGGAGCATTCATATTTATTATGTAGAAGTTACCCTATTCTCTATTTTTAATCGGAAAACGCAGAAAGGCAAGCTGTTTTCTATGAATCTTTTAAGGAGGGAGATCTGTCCGCCATATTGAATTTGATTCCCATAAGAGCTACAGAATAAGTCATTTTTTCCGTTAATTAGTGGAATAAATTAAAAAATTTGGTTTTATTTTGAAGTACTGTCATATGCGGATGTTGATTGCTGAATATATGTTCAAAAACCGTTGTTATTGTTTTCATAAACGTATGATATAAATAGTAAAAAATAGTAAACTTTATGAATTTTGTACTCAGTTGCAAAAAGAGATATTGCAAAAACCCTTAGCAATCAACACCCACAATCTATTTTAAACGAAGAAAAAATAAAGCTTTCGTTTTTTGAAGAAAATAACACAAAAATATGCTTCAAATTGAAGGTATGGTTAAGTTATTTTAATATTGAAATTAGTAGCCAACTTAGCTACCCGAGCCTTAAGAAATACTTTTTTTACATTTCAGCTCTTTATAAGAAAATTATAACAACATTTATGTTAATTGTTTGGCGGTATTTTCCAATTTCATCCATTAAATAAAAATAATAAAAATACGAAAGTTTACTTTTTCATGTAACATAAATATAAGAAACAAATGTACCAATTTCAGCTCTCTAGTCTCATGGGAAGAAAACGAATTCAATGTTCATTGTAGGCCTATTAGCGTTATCCCATTTTCACCCTTTAAATCCAAGTAATGAAAATAATGTTTACAGTGTTGGCTCCCTGAATTCAGTCGATCCATAAAACCGCCTGTACATGGATAACGAAAACACATACTATATACTAGCACTTTTATTTGAAGATATTAATTTGACACAGAACTGCAACAAAACTGTCAATCATGATTATTCCAATAAGCTGACAGACGTAAATATTTCGTTTACATTTTGGTCGAGGGCATGTCAAGTATTGGGGAAGTTACGCAGATGTTCTTAATAGCTCAGTTTCGTAACTACACACTATAAGGGGGTGGTGCCTCCGGGGCAGAAACATATACAGTAATAACAAAACTATCTACACACAACCCTCTCCCTTAAAAGCAATAAGTTCGAAGCGAACCTGTTTTTACAAATTGGATTTTTCTTTTTTGGTCTTGGCCTTTCGGAAGCCTCCTAATTTTTGAAGATCCCGGAAAACCTCAGTATTAACACTACTTGAGAATGGGCACCTTTGAAGTGTAGATTATGATATTGAAACAAAATTCAAGTTTTGATTTTTGAGTGTACATATAACAATAATAAAAAATAAGTTATCAAATAATTACTCTTAAAATCATTGTCATGAATATCATGTCATAGAAATTGATTTATGATGTTTTTTTTAATTATTTAATATTATTTGTTTTATTTATTTATTAATTATTATTTTCTTAACGACTCTACGTTATGCCAGATACACAACAAAAATGATGACGAGGGAAGGGAGAATTCAGAAAACAAAAAAACAAAAATTGTAGAGTTCATAGCTAAGGACAGAAAACATGGGTTTTTTTTTTTTTTAAAAAAAGGTTATAGATATCATTAAATTGCATTGCAACACTGGTCACGAAATGCTCTGCAATGACTGATCAGCCCGTTAAAGTCACATGTTGCATACAGGCAAATGTACCAAAACACAAAACTTTATTTCATATATTTTAAAAGTAACGTGTGTTATAAATATTTTACGTAAAAAATTGTCAATAGTCTACGTAAAAATTTGTAAAATATCTAAAGCCCGTTTCCTTTGCAGGAAATGTTTTTCCTTTACCACCAACTCAAAAAAGAGGTGTATAAGTTTAACGTGTGTATCTATGTTTTTTGTCTGTGGTATCGTAGCTCTCAAACGGGTAAACCGATTTTGATTTAGATTTTTAGTTTTTTTTTTAAAGATGACTTGATTGAGAGTGTTCTTAGCTACGATTCAGAAAAATCTGTTCAGCAGTACGGGAGTTTTAAACATTTTGTATTTTTTAACAAGAAACATAACTTACAACATTTTTTGTAGTTTTCTACAATACACAAATTTAGCATACAACTAAAATTTGCTTAAAATTTTTATAATTATTTGAAAAATATTTACTTCCCAGATTTCACAAAAACGCAAGTGTGGCGCTTTATTGTTTCAAAATGTCTGCATTTTATATTTTGAAGTTTAGCAACAGAATGGCACCAGTTTATTAAAAAAAAAAAATGCTGGGTATTTGGAAATGGAGCTATAAATTTGGATCAAATATATGGGAGGCGGAAAGCAAAAAGAGACCTCATCGCGGCAAACTGAAAATTTCAGTACAAGCAGTTTCATCGAATGAAGTCAAAAATATCGATTTTCGGTTGTTTGCGGTTTAATATGCTTAGTTTCGTCCTTTACCAGTTGTAATCGATTACAAAACCGTTGTAAATGGATAAAACACTAAAAAAAAATCATTTAAGTAGCTTGGAAAATTAATTGCGCTCTTTGCGCTTATGGGAAAATAACATGGGCCGCGAACAGGTCCCGTTTCTCAAACACATCAGATAACAAGGCAATACTTAAAAACTACTCTCTGATGAATTCCAGAGGCGATGAAGTTTATTATACGAGTTTATTATAAAATGAGAACGTTTTCTGGTTATAAAAAATCCCTGTCCCGCTCCCGACTTCAGTTACCTTTTCTTTACAAATAGAAATTTTAACATACTCCATGACTCCACCTAGCTTAACTAAACATCAGTGATGGTTCTCAAACCTCTCAAAATCCTTCTTATAACACCCAATCTTATTCGGACCAAAGTATTTTTGGAACGTAGTTCCTTAAACAAATAGAAAATGTAATGCGTATAACGATTGGTTGCTATGGCAACGACCAATATAAAATACGAGTGACGAAAAAGCGTTACAAAATTGGTTGCTATGGCAATGAATGTAAATACATTCAAGAAACATGTGTTTTTGATCATAAATTTAAATTAAGAGATCATCGCTTCAGTCCGGCGTAGTTCAAATATTATCGTCAAGTGCTGAAATACAGTCAATAAACATAAAATGTTCGTTCATCGGTCTAGGCCTAACCTAAAATTATTGTATGTATATTTAATTTATTTTACCTACCTTAATGGCAACATACGTACAATAATTTTAGGTTAGGCCTAGAAAGTAATTTTAAGTCTAGACCTAGCATAAAATTATTGTATGTAGGCCTAGCCTATGTTGCCGTTAAGACAGGAAAAATAAATTAAACATGCACACAATAATTTTAAGTTAGGACCAGACTGACAAACATTTTATGTTCACTGAATGTTATAAGTCCCATTTATTTTGTGTTTTCTTAAAGTTGTTTGTTGCGTAGACTTAGCTAAAATTGTAACGTAACACCAAATTAAGAGTACCGGTATTCAATAGCTAGTAGCAAATATTTATTTGTATCTGTCAACAAAAAAATGTAATTTAAAACCATTTTATTAAAACCAAGAGTTATTACAATTTTATACTATTTTTTTAAAGGGTGTTATAGACGGGGCAAGTAGAAGAAGCAAGTACTGGCGAGGTTACTACTTGCTGCAACAAATACCTTTACATGTCGCAAGTACTAGTGTTGTTTCTTCAATGGTACTTGCCACCCAAGGTCTCTGAGACCTTGCTTGCCACCAGTATACTTTGGGATACCGTGGGAGTACAACAGATCAGTGCAATATTTTACAAGTAGGGTCTAAATATGTTTACTTATTTATCATTTTAAAATGTCAAATACCGACGAAGAATTTAATGAAGTAACTGACGAATGTGTTGTGATTTTGAGCGAAAAATGTTATGTAAAAACCTGATGACCGCATCAAAGCCTTATCAAATTCAATCCATTGCAAAAATTTTAAATTACTTTTAAACAATCTCAACACTACTAATTAACTCATAGGCTACACCGCCCTTTGTTTTTACGAACCCGTCACTTATCAAATACGCCTCCGTAAACTTTATTTGTAACTTTTTATAGGCCTAATCTTTAAACGGTCTAAAACTTTGTATAGGAACCCATTTTTTTATAGTTTGTTCATACATATATTGTTTATATGTAGGATACATTTTATTAAAATAAATTGAACATTTTAAAAGAAATTCAATTTTTACCGAAGCCATGTACACTTTCAGATATTGAAAACGCGTGTTCAGTAAAACCCCATTTTCTCTAAAAATATTTTACTGATTTTAATAAAATTTATACCACATATAAATAATATATGTATAATCTAACAATACAAAAATGAAGTTTCTGCATTAATGTTTAGACCGTTTAACGATTAGGCCTATAAAAAGATACGAATAATGTTGACGGTAACGAATTTGACCACCTCCAACGCGCGCCCTTGAGTGAAAATTTGGCGAGTTTGTGCGCGCGCTAACAAAAAACCTGTCAAAACAATTCATAAAATGACCCTACAGAAATTCTAAAATAATTTAAAAACTTTTTTTCATAATGAGTATAAACATATACTCATACTCATTCCCGGCCGTATAGTCTAATTGCATCGTATCAAAGGTTAACTATACTACTAAAAATACTATATGAAAAATTATATTTTTACTTTTTCCACTTGATTTAGATTCCATGACCTTGATGCATTCTTGCCTATAAGTAGTTTTTACATTTTTAATTTTTGCACGCAAAAAGTTCAAGGCCATGATCGATTAGTTCCTCAAGCAATTTAGCCATTGCTATTTCTCTTTTATTTTTATTCAGATAACATTCGTGACGAATGTTCCACAGAAGTTCGTAGCTCTGATATAGGCTATATCTAAAAACTTTACTATGTCACTTGGAGACCACTTGACATATTTCTTGACAATGTTAGCAATTTGTTTTGCATCCATTGTCACAACTACAGCCTTCACAAGTGAAAAAGACAATGAATTGAATTGATTGACACTTGCCTGTATCGGCAAGTGCATGTTCAGGCAGGCAAGTTCTGGCCGCAAGTAGATCACGTGACCCGCTACTTTCCTCCTCGCGGCAAGTAAAATCAAACATGTTTGATTTTACTGTCGGCAAGTGGCAAGTGGCCCTGAATGGGAAAGTAACCTTATAGACATGGCAAGTAGGAGGCAAGTTACTGGCAGCAAGCACTTGCTACACCAACTTTCCGTTCCTACTTGCCCCGTTTATAAGCCGCTTTATAGACATGGCAAGTAGGAGGCAAGTTACTGGCAGCAAGCACTTGCTACACCAACTTTCCGTTCCTACTTGCCCCGTCTATAAGCCGCTTTAGATTTTAAATGAAGGTTAAACATTTTATTGTGTTAAAACCAACCACAATAATGATGTCTTAAAGTTTCCGTGGCAGTGACAAACGGCTTTGCTCATTGGCCGTGGTGGGAACTTAGGCTACATTGCCAGCCTTACCTGAACTGTATAAAAAGAATGTTCGGTTTACAGACTTTGTATCAGGTAAAATGGTCAACCTAGAAGACAGGACTGTTCAAAATGTGTTGAACCATTGATTGTACACCTAGTAGATTGGAATGCAATGCAATAATTGTAACAGGGTTTAAAAGAGAAATTGAAGTAATTGTTACCAATGCACATCAGAATGCGCTTTACTCGAGCAAAGTGACTAGATAGAGACAGTGTGGTCATATGAAAGTGGCCGCCATGTTTATCCTAAAAGTAATGTCATCTGCCATTATCCAAATACAATGCATCTGCTTAGAATTATAATGTAAAGATTAGTTGTATCTCTTTGTAATTATAAGAGAAATTACCTCTTTGCTTTTTTTTTATAAAGGGAAAAACAAGCGATTTAATTGTTACAGTTTGATATTTATATTGAAATTAAATAATAAAAACTGTGTTTCTGCTTAAAAAGTGTATTCAGTTTTTTCGTGCAAAAAATATAACAAATATATAATAGAAACAGATAAGAATTTAGGATAAACAGGCCTACCGGCCAATAGGAAACAAGACTTCACTTGGCCACACTGTCTCTATCTAGTCACTGTAGCAAAGGCAGCCAAAACAAGTAACTTAGTTTTAGCCCTCTGTCACCAATTAGCGCTAGTCACAACAACACTCACAAAGTTATCTATCTGGTTTTAACCACCTATAACATAGGTGGTGTTGGTTAAAACCAGATAGATAGGTATTGTACAAAGTCTCTAGATAGGAAAGGTTACCTCATAGTCATGTAAACAAACTCAAACCCCTCGACCCGTTCCCTGTCCAGTGACGTCATTATAGTATAAAAACACCGCGCTACCATGAAAGATGTATGTTTCGTCGTACAAATCACCTCATTTTTTAAAAAATATATGTATTAAACTATTTTTGGGGTTGCAGTTTTTTTAAATGATACTTAAGTTACACATTTCAACATTTGTAATTGTAAGAATATATCTTAACCTTTTCAAAAACTTTATGTTTATGTCATTAATTTGCAATTTACAATAATAACAAAAGTATAATCATACAAATTTTAATTTATATTTTTACTGACTAAAATTTAAAATAAAAAGCTATCTTGGTAATACATTTTAAATCATATAACTAAAAAGCAGTCATTAAAATTGTATTTAATATTTTTTACAGAATAAAAAAGAAAAATGCAATCACGATAATACATTTTAATCTATATAATAAAAATTAAATGCTATTCGTTGGTAAGCATCACTTGAGAACGGCTGGACCGATTTTGCTATTTTTTGTTTAAAAATGTTCGTAATAGTCCGAATTAGGTTTTTATGAAAAGACATTTTTGTGTGGGGTAACTTAAATACAGTAAGGGGTAACGTTTTAACTTATTTTTTTAAACTAAATGTAACAAATAAAAAATAATGTTTAACTTTAATTTTCTTTCAATTCGTGTGTTCTGTCCGGACGAGCCGAAGGCTTGGAAAAGGGTTGAAATGGGGTTGCTATATTAAGGTATTTTTAAGAGAATACAAAACTATTTGCAATTTGATTATTAAGTGGGATAACTACCCTTAAAATTAAATTAAGCAATAGGGAAGCATTGCGGGTCGACTAGTTTGTAATAATAAATAAAAATACGATCTAACAAATTTTAATTTATATTTTTTTAAATACTAAAATGTTTGCAAGTTGCAACCGCACAAATGGAACCACCTTTAGGTTTATTTATTGATTTTCTATCCATTGTAGGCCTAAATAATATATTTCTTCTACCTAGACTTCTAAAACACTTTATATACACTAATTTAAAAAAAGTTTAAGTTTAAACAAAAAACACAAGCCGTCAAACATTCACAAATAATGAGTAACGCGTATAAACGTAAACGTCAGAGCGTTGATCACTGTCTAGGTATACTAATAACTACGTCACAGCCCCCACTCCACTTTTTTTGATATTTCCCGAATGAGGTAACCTTTCCTATCTAGAGACCTTGGGTATTGTAGGTGGTATTGTTTTAAGCTTCTTTAATCAATGGTCAAAATACAAATTGTATTATATTAACACATTTCCTTTTTACTAATGACATGAATAAATTTATTTGATTTAGGATTTTTACTATAGACTCTTGACTTTGTAACACTGTAGAAAGTACAAGCAAATATATTTTTTTAATATCGTTGATCTGTCACTTTACTTTGTGCTTACTAGTATAAAACAATAATTTTTACTAGTTATTTTAATTTTTACCGGTTAATTATATTAGACTAAATTAAATACATTTTACTGCCATTTCGTAAACGTTTGACTTCAAGAATCATGAACAAAAATAATAATTGACGATAACATTATTCCTTTTTCTAACGTTAAAAATAAATTCAATTAAACAAACTCCTTGATAAACACCATTATGTGGGCCAACGTTCTTGTAAGTTAAGTACTTAAGGGTCGGCTCTAGCTGTCGGCCATGTTTTCTGACACTCCATAAGACCAATGTTAAATTAAAATCCAAATTATTCCTTTATTTTTGATCGGAAAATTATAAACGATATGTCATTTTAAAGCTATGGTCAATATGCATGCAAATGGCTTTTTAACTAAGAAAAATATTTTGTTTAATATTTATTAACAATTTAAAACATTGATTTTTAATATTTTTCTATGTTGTCACTATTAATTATAGCGAAAAACTACCAAGCCATTCGCATGAAGAATTTCGTCCCCAAGAGTTTGGTATTTTTTTAAAAACGCTATTTGAATAATTGCGGGTTTTAGATGGATTTAGGATGAGCAATGTCCGCGCAACCTATCGCCGCTATAGGGTGAAGCGCTGGAGTCGCAGGTTGCTTTCTGTTTTACTAGAGCCGACCCTTAATATTTAAAAGTTCAACACGACACACAAAACATAATATTTCTAACAGAATGAACTGCATGGTTGGGGGAATAATTCAGCCTTGAATTTTTTTTGTATTTTTAATTTGGATTGACGTCGAAGAAAACCAACGTCGTATTCGTGGCCTAGTAGTTGTCAGATTTTCTACTTTATAGGATGAGCGGAAAGTTCTGTTTTCCAACATCGGGTTTGAGGCTTTGAAAGTCTATAAGCTGTTTTACTTCGTTACTTCCTCACTCCTCAATCTATTCTGGATTTAACTTTAAAATATTTTTCGTTAACTATAATCATTGTATTTGGATAACCTAATAGAACTCCAATCCAATGCAATATTTTGTTCCACTGGAAATCCGAATTTTTTGGCGCTATCTATTGGGGAAATGAAGGAAGCTGTTTGAAACACCTATGCTACCAATGCTTTCTCCCTAGCGCTACCTCGCGGCGCGATCATGTACTATTTTCGCGACAACCTTTTTTCCGGCACACAGCTCCCGTATGGATGCAAGATCTATTTATTATTCATAATCTATGCTATAATATAGATGCAAACTCAGGACTAATAGGTTTTTACTCTATGGTCTACAACAAAAACAATGTCATAATCTATATGGCATAGATATTTTTAATAATTTTGCAGACACCAAACAGAAGTAGAAAAGTATTCTCAGAATAAAAATTTAAGTCAGACTTTTGTGTTTATTTTCTTTTATAACACGAGTTGAAATGGCCGCTGAAATTTCACAGCAATTGGAGGCGGCAGCAAAAGTGATGCTGGTAAATTCTTTTTAGTATATTTCTACTAATAAGTATACTTTTAATTACATCATTTATTCTAACGTTGCAAAAAGTATTGAGGTTATTTTCTCACATAAATTGCACTATAATTGGAAGTTTTGTTTCTATTTCCCAAGATGAATACAAATATAATACTGGTGTAAAGGATTTAAGTCTACTTCGATTTCAGACGATTATTCATTTATCAAAGTGTTGTACTTTATAGGCTAACAATATGATTAGAAAGTTTACAACACTCCTCCTCGCCACATTTCTAATATCAAAATTGCCTGAAGTATTTAGTTTATATTCAAAGTATAAATTGGTAACACTTTTTAATTTCGTAAAAAAGATATCAGCAGGGAGACGTATTGTGAAACTTACACCTTACATTGGGGTTTGACATTGTTTTGAATTTACATTAATAAGAACAATTCTATGGGTTTGTAGAGGATTCTACAGTATTGTTTACAATACAGGTCTTGGAAAAAAGTATGCAATACTCCACACAAAGGTTACGATTAAGCCACATTTACACTAGGCAACGAAACGTGTTACTAACAATGTTTCCTGAATTTAGGCCTATTAGAGAAACGCAAAATGAAAATGTGGGTAGCATCAATGTTATTAACAATTTTGGGGTGTTTCACAAATTATGTCATCCACAAGTTATGGCAACCTCAATAATGTTAGCATCATTTCTGCTAGTTTGCAATGTTAGAGAGCAATTTCAGGTTTTAGGCCCTACTTCTAACAATGTTGGTAACATCATTAAATTGTGTTTACACCTAGGTACCAAATGAAAATGTTGGTAACATTTCTTTTTAATAGCAAAAATGTAAATAGAAAACATGTTTCATTAGGGCCTACTAAGTGTTAGTGGCTACAGTAGAGCATCGATTATCCGAACTAATTGGGACCGGGGGTGGTTCAGATAATCAAACACAAAATTTATTTACCATTTAAAACCCCTAATCAATTCTTAGAAAAAACTAATTGATGTAGGGTTATAAATAGGATATAGATATTTTGTACCTCTAGATGTAAAACTATACTGTGTATCATAAAATGTGCTTTATTTTTAAAAGATAATGTAATAAAAAGTATTGATGTAATTTAAACATATTCATTCAGAATGTTATTTTGCTACATTGGTTAAAATGTTACTGCTAAAACCAAATTATTTTATGTGTTATTGAAACTATTGTGCATTGTGAGAAATTAAATTATTAAACTGTATATTTTTATTGTCAACAAAAATTTACTAATTTAAATATTTAGTATTTTTATTTATTTATTTAATATTTCGACGCTTGCGCTCTGTTTGACGTTTTGCACTGGGGCTTTTTTAATAAATACACTGTAATTAGTAGGCCGTTCAAGCGTTCGGATGATTGACGGTTCGGTTAATTGACGTCCGGATAATCAACGCTCTACTGTAATTAGGAAAGGTTATACAAATTAATAGATTTTTCAGTTTAGTATTATGGCTTAGAAAATGACAGCAGCATGTCCATTTGTATGGTCAAACAATGGGTAATAGTAGGCTATACAAAGACAGGTAATAGTATCAACTTCAAATTTTATGATATTTTAGTTAGACAATTTAATTAAGAAGAACTAACTAAAAAACAAAAAATTACATGTCGGAAACGTTATATATGTATATAGACAATAATGAATATACAAACTTAGGCTATATATGTTTACACTTTGGAAACATACTGTGGCCAAAGACTGATAAATATCTAAACATCGGAAACCTTGTCTCAGGTTAAGCTTACCGTGCGATAGAAAGTTCAAAGTCCAGCTTTGAATGTTGTTCTGTCTTATACTAATGATAATAATTATTAATTGTGACTTGTTTTACAGTCAATCCATTTTTTTTTTTTTTTTTGAAGTTTGTAGTAATACGATAATTAGTTTCTGTGTGTTTTCGTTAGTTCTTGTTCAATATATATGCGAGAACTAAAAAACATAGCCTGAAGTTCTAACTTTATAGTTTTTAATCACGTTTGATTCCAATTTGTAAACATAATATTATATAAGTTAGTATACCTATTAATTGTTGTCTGTTATTATTATTATTATTGTCAGACTACAAGGAAAGACTACATTATCTTTTTCATGCTATCAGCCTAAGACGGTAAAAAACCCGACGAATTGGACACTTCCTACACAGCACTCTGATACAGAAAGTGATCCTTTCGAGTTTTAATGTAAGTTTTTTTCATTATTAATGATTTCTGACATTAAATTTTTTGTTTTTTTAGTTAATTCTTGTTAAATATATTATCTAACTTGATTATCATAATATTTGAAGTTGACCCAGTCTTTGTATACTATTACCTAACAATGATATTTGTGCTGAAGAGGGTGACCATCTATATAATATAAATACAAAAACTTCCCATTTTTCTTAATAAACTAATGAAATTATGCTCTATGCTCAATGTTGAAAATCAAAAACTATTTTAAACAAATTTAACAGATAAACAAAAGTTAAACAGGATGATCGATATAGCCTACTGAACATTCAGCAATCTAGATAACCTGATATAGGCCTATCAGTGTTGCCAGATCTCCAACAAAATAATCAAATAAACATAATTCAATTGAAAGATCTCATAAATTAAAGATTAAAAATATATATACATAGCCTATATTTTTATTATGTATATTGCTAGTGGAAATGTAAATATACTGTAGGCTATATAGTTATAGATATTATAGATAAATAACCATAATAAAATATTGAAATAATATTATGAAAATATGCAAACAAATATACAGTAAGTTAGTGAATAATTATAATTCCAAATGGAAATAGAAATCTACATAATTAATTGTTATAAGTAGATAAATTAGGTAAATTAATTATTATAGGCCTAAGTAATCTTGCCTCCTCGTCCCCTACTTCCGTTATAATAGCTCTCCGCCAAACAGCGTTGAAAGAAATATCAAGCTCCACGCCAAACAGCGTTGAAACAAATTTCAAGCTCTCCCCAGAAGCTCTCCGTTAATTAAATCAGCGATGAAAGAAATTAACTATTTTACATAGGTTTCTATGCGCACATCAAGACCGAAGCGTGAAGCACTGAACATGCACCTTTGGCGGGATTTCATTCACATTCATCAATTCTTTTTTCGGCTGTGGAGGTTTTCTTGCGGGCAAATTTTTACAACAGGGTTGTTTTTTGGGGCATATGACATCTTTTTGCATGAAGGAGAAAGAGGAAAACTCCATCAATACGAGATATTGCAATAAAATTGCTTTATCTCCATCCAGCAGGACTTCGTGGAGGTTGGAGTTGTATTTACTATTTTTCGAAGCGTTTGATAATTCTTTAGATAAAATTAATTTTAGGTATCAATAACGAAATATTTTATTATTTAAAGAAATAATTTTTAATATTTGCTACTTGAAGTGAAATATAGGTCTAAATAATAAATCCTGAAGTTTTCTTGATGAATTTTTTAAAAATATTAAATTTTTTTTTTACATTTTTTTATAACTTGCTGTACTAATTAACTAAAACAGTTTTTGCTGTTTATTGTTTCTAATATCTGACCCGTTAAAATTTGTGTTATATAAAAATAGAGGCACAATTAAAGTGTCATACGTCTTATCTCAGCCATTTACTACACTTATCGCATGGTAGAATGTTGATGTCAACCAGAAAGTATATAAAACTATTTGTAAGGCTAGTTTTTCAGTTGGCAAACCACTTCATTTTAAGGAGGTTATTTGTTTTTTTTAATTAGTAACCCTTGTAACATGGTTTATTTTTCTGCCCATCTCATATATTTTCCTTAAAAACAACAGACTTTATCTAGGGTTACCTAACTATGCCGACAGGGATTTTTAACTCGGTAAAAGTGTACAACTACAAGGATTATACAACCGCAAGGTCACTAGATAGTAAAGGTGGCCTCATTCGGGAAATATCAAAAAAAGTGGAGTGGGGGATGTGACGTAGTTGTAGTAAAACTACATACATCTCCCATGGTAGCAGCTGTTTTTTACTACATACAATGACGTCACTGGACGTCAAGGGGGGGGGTTCGAGTTTGTTTACATGACTATGAGGCAACCTTTACTATCTAGTAACCTTGATACAACCGTAGGGTCTATTTGTTAAAATGTTTTATTTAACATTATATTATATGTTTAAAGAAAGATAAAAATATTATCTTTTAATTGCTTTTTATTTCATATTGATAGATTAAATGATTTAGAAATTATTAATAATATAATGAAAAACTTAATAATGAAATATGTTTATATGTTATACGAAGATGTAAGAATGTTTTCGAAGTTAAACGAATAGGTGCTTCTTAAAATTTGTACTAACGTATATATTGATGACAAAAGATTGTATTTATACACAGTTTATAACCTCAAAGCAAATCTTATAACATATTACAGCACACATTAGTTCTATTAACTCATATTTTAAAATTATTAACTTCACAAGAAATTATACGGCAGCCTAATGATTGAATTTGTAAACATAACCCTAAAGTATAATCTACGCTGGGTTTTGTTTAAGTATTACAAATGATGGGTGAAATCAGTTATTTTATTAAAATTTAACAAATAGGCCTAGTGTTTTTGAATTTAGAATCAGTAAAAAATAGTTCAACTGAACTGAAATAATGATAATGAGGAAATACGTGACCTTATTTCCCAATTGAATTAACTGAGTATTTTTGAATTATGAACAAAAAACATTTTTAAGAAATAATAAACCATTCTGTAATCATTCTACTGAACATAGCCTATCGGGTGTAGATTTTGACCACTTTTTCAGGGGTCTCCCCATTGAACAACCCTGACAAAATCTTGACCCTTTCTAACCAATACCTAAAAATTAACCCCCAATTTTAGAGCGGATGGAGTTTAAATCGCACAAAAAGCAGTTCCTTGGAGCGTATCGAATGTGTGTGCAAAATCTAACCTCGATCCGTTATTTCTGTGAGGCTGTAACCCCGTCGAAAACAAGAAGTAGAAACATTTTTAAAATAGTGATTTTGAAACATTCATAACTTTGACATCTGATGGTCCCAAGAGTTTAAATTTGGTACACTTTCTCAGGAGCACTTCGATCATGGGTATACGAAAAATCAATACCAGTGCCCCCCCCCCCCCCCAAAAAAGGGGGGGCGTCCCCTCCTTTTTTTTTTGGGGGGGGGGGGGGGACAAATTGCACAAAAGGCACTTCGTTGGAGTATAACAAATGTGTGTGCAAAATCTAAACTCGATCCGTTAAGTTTGTGAGGCTGTAGCCCTGTCAAAGAACAAGAAGTAGAAAAACTTTAAAAATAACAATTTTAATACTAACTAGCTCCGTGATCTGATAGTCCCTAAAATTAAAATTTGGTACACTTCCTCAGGTGCCCCTGGAGAATCGGTGTACGAAAAATCAACATCATTTGTGCTGACAAAATGTGTATTTCTTCTACCATATTTGAGTATTTTGCCTCAATATTTGATATAGTGCCTTTGACATTCAATTGTGTTTGTATGCGTGTAGTTGGAAGGGTTTACAAAATATTTTAAAGTTTATTGTACAAAATCTTCATCACTCTTCAAACTCTTATAAGCTCCTCAACAGTAACTAATAATATATCTACCTGGCAGATTTCTATCTTTAGTAATAGCTAACAAAGTTTCTTTGTTTAGGCTTAACTACAGGTAGCATATGCAAAAGTTTATTAGATTTCAGATCCATCTCCCAATTACTCATCTTTCTTTGATTTTGATGCCTCTGTTGAATTCTTTTTGCCGAATTTTGTTTCATGTATTCCACCATTGCAGGACACCACCTAGTTTTTTGTCGTAACCTGATTTTTGATAGAAATAAACTTTTTCCGACAGAGCAAATATCAATTGACAATGGCATGTGAATGAATATTCAAGATTGATTTTATGAACTTCTGCCTGAGTGATGGAATAAGTTACATACAAAATTGATGTGGGGGATGGTTTAGAATTGTCAAGAAATCTTGATTGCCACTCCGAGATAAACCTACATTATTTAACTTGTTTCTACCTGCATATAGGCCTACTATGTTATATTTTCCACACCTGAACTGGAACTTTGCATCACTAATACAAGGTTGAAAAATTAAAAAAATTTCAAAGACTTTAATAGACAAATAAGCTTATTTATATCACCACCAGAATCACTTGGTGTTGTCCTAATTTTAAAGGTATTACATTTTCACTTACAAATGGTTTATCTTGTTTCTTGTAGGCCTACTATATATAAACTATTAAATACAACTAAAGTTATAATACAATGATTAAACAGATTTATCATTAAAATTTTCCCTTCATATATATTTCATTTTACTTTTTTTGTGTATTATACTTTATTGTTTATACTTTATTTCCCTTATTTTAAATATAATTTATCCATTCCTAATTTGCACCAGGCCTGCCAAACTGTGGGGATTCTCTATATTTTTTAAGGAGAGTGATGTAATAGGGCATAATAAATAAATTATGCATAAATAATCATTAAAACAAATCTATTTCAATATACTGCAATACTAATTAGTAATAATAAAGAAGTAAGAGTAGGCTTGTGTTTTAGAAGATAGTTTATTATTTTTATATTGTGTTTACTGCCAATCAATTATGAATTAATTGGTCTTTTCTAGGCTCCTCCATCCATAGTTACTAATGAACAAAGACATGCTGCTGAAATAGTTTTTCTAGATTTCCGTAAAACTAAATCTCCATACGCAATATGTAAACATATTTTTGGTAAGTTAATAATATTATTGCTAGTGTTTGGAAAAATTCATTATGTACTAATCTTAAAGCTTCTACGGTCAAATGAAACTTTTATAGTTTTGTAATGTATGTGTGAAAGCCTTGTAGATGCTTCATATTAAATTAAAATTTATAAAAGCATGCTTTTAGTACTTAAAAAACACAAGAGAACTGAAAAAGAGTACACTGGATTCCACGTTCACTATGCAGTACAGAGCACCCATAAGCCATGTTATCCATATGACAGTCTTAGCTGTACCAGCCAACTCCTACAATACACCACCTCTACGGTCTTGTTCTATAACCTGACTTAATTAGATAAATGAATGAATGGAGGACGCAAATTTACAAATATCAAAGATTATTTAATGTTAATTAAAATGATTAAATTAAAATACAATTCAAATTCACACAGGCTAGCTCAAATAAATTATCTTTTGTCTATTTTGGATATGATTGTCTCTTAATTGCACAATAGCTTATCTCAGGGGGTCAGTGCCGACTTTTCCCAATTAATATTGAACAAACGTAGATTCTTATAATCAACAAGATTAATTGATTTAAAAAAAATTTGGAACTAAAGTATATAGTAAGTGTAGGTAGTACAAATTGGAAATTGATGTTAGTGTTGGTGTTTATGTGTGTAGAATAATTGGGAAGCACATAGTATTTAATGAAAAGTTCAACATGTATTTATCAGTTCGTATTCACAGTCTATGGTGATTGTATAAATATTTAAGGTAAAGTTCTTCAAATTTGGTGGTTAAAAGAAAATATTTTAGAAATAGTATCACCAATGAAATGATTATTAGCTTGGATTAATCTCACATAGTTTTAATGTTCTCTTCTGGTGATGTGGACAGATAATTGTTATAGATTTATGATATCGCACTTCACTATACCGAAAGTCAATAAAGCTAACGTTAAACAATATCTGTTTGTAGTATCAGCATTGGTCTTTTGGTGTTGTAGAGATGAACTGGTAACAGTTCTGCCTTCTTTGAGGTCTCAGCAACAATTAAATTTTTTTAAATCACTCTGGGCTTGGCTAAGGCCTTCAGGAACTGGTATTTGGTGCCTTATGAATTGTACATCTTCTGGGGCATTTGATTGTTTTATTAAATTATGTGTTTTAGAATATTAGGTGTTGTTTTTGTGTAATTTTAATTAACTTATTAAATAATTTGGTTTTATAATTACAAAAGTGATAAAAGGAATGAGAAATTTGATTAAATAAATATATTAAAGAAAAATACTTAAATAGCTCCTTGTACAATATTTTCTTATGATCTATTTAACATTTGCGAAATGAATTACAAGAATTCATAGACCAATCAAAGCGACCGTTGGGTTTCGTGGGAGGAGTCTAGCAAAACATGGGGGACTCGTTTTAAGCATATATTTGTCCTTCAGATCGACTTTGTCTAATTTTATCGTCTCAATGATACTTCTTCTGAATTTTTGTCAAAGACATTTTGTATGTAAAATTTTCCGTTCTATACGACAGTTGTGTTCATTTTTAAATTTGAAACTTAGTTTCTTTGCAATCAAACTTTTTATTTCTTATTTGGCCTAGCGTTTTACAGACTGACCTATTTTCTGTTGGATTTGAAATATGAATTTTGGTTGATCGTTTTGTTATTTGTGTGATATTATAATTTTGATGGATTGGTTGATTAATTTAGAAATATTTTGATGTAGGAAAGATATAGATACAAGGTGGTGAAGTAATTTTAATTGTTAAATATATTGTCGAAAGTCGGGAATTTCGAAAGATTTGCTAATTTGGTGTTTGCGATCATGGCTGATAGATGTCGTTAGCGTTGATTGTAAATGAATGGAATTCCTTCGAAGGTTTTTCGGTCTCTCTCGCGAACTCATGCGTGTTTAATTTTAAATGACGTGATTTCTTATTTGGTCGATTTACTATTATTTGAAATGAATATTTTGAATTGTTACAATTATCCCCTGGGTGACTTTCCTTGAAAATATTTGTAAAAATGTTTTCATGGAACGAAAACTAACAATGAAAAATATTCTCAAATATTTTGATGACAACTAGTAATAGAGATGTGTTTTTGGATTGATCTTCTGCTTGAATCAGGTCATTGACCTAGGCTTGCGACAGCTGATTTGACGTCATCGTCTTGCTGCTTGTTCAATACATTTGTACCGCTTAAGGGCTGTTACATGGTATGGACCTTTGATATTTACACCGTTTAAATTGCAGACAGAGTATGTTGATTCACCGATTCTTTTGTATATTTTATAGGGTCCATGAAAAAATTCAAATAATTTATGTGTTTATAATTTAGTAATAATGTGGTTAGATCTGATTTTTGTTCTGGTCCTAGATTATTGTTCTCTCTTAAGGTGCTGTCTAAAATAATTATGGGGTTATTTGTGCCACGCTCTTGATCAAATTCGTTTATATTACCATTTTCTTCATTTTTATTTCTCGTATCATTATTATGTGCGTTTTCCTTGACAGTATAGCATAAAATTCCTTCTTGGTTTACCTCCTCAAACTTCATAACGATTTGTTTATTGTTTACTTTTATATTCATAGTTTTCGTGGAGAAGTTTATTTCCGCCTCTGTATTCACTATCCAATCCATTCCTAAAATTATGTTCTTAATTAGATTTGGCACAATTAACGCATTAATCCATATTTCTTCCTTTTCTATTTTTATTTTGATCATTATCATTTTAGATACCCTTCGGGTCTTTGCTCCTACAAGCAGTATGTATTTGGATTTTCGTTGTGGGCAACTCTTCGTATTTTCCCATTTTGTCTTTATGGTCTAAGAACCATTGCTGAGATAGACAGGTGACATTTGATCCTGTATCAATTAAGGCTAAAGTTATCATTGCTCCGATTTGTATAGGGATTTCAGGACATTTTATGTGGTATGTTTATAGTTAAAGTTGGTTCAGCTTGATCTTCCCCGAGTAGGAATCCTCTGTCACAATACATGGTACTAATTATGTTCATTTCCTTGGGGATGTTGTTAATATCTTTATTTCTCTGGTTAGGCCTAATAGTTCCGAAATGTTCTTGGTGCACAGGGATAATGTCGCGTTGTGTTATCTTTGAGATGGGGGAATAATTTATATTATTTTGTGGGCCTAGGACATTCTCTGTGCATTTCAGTTTTTTGAAGCACTTGTAGGGGATGAACATGAAATAAGTGGGGTCGGGGGTTTAACTTTTTCTGCTACAGCTTGACAGACGTTAATTTGTTCAGGGGTTGGATAATTCTGGTATTGGGGTACGTTGGTAGGTTGGAATGGGGGTCTACAAGTATTGGGGTAATTATTGTGGTAGGGTTGGACAGAAGTGTGGTTAAAATTTTGTTGTCGAGGTTGTTGAGGAGGTGAAAAATGTCCTGGTATGTTCCGGTAGATTCTGACCAATGAAATGATTATTAGCTTGGATTAATCTGACCCAGTTTTAATGTCTTCTTCTGAATTTTTGTCAAAGACATTTTGTATGTAAAATTTTCCGTTCTATATGACGGTCGTGTTCATTTTTCAATTTGAAACTTACTTTCTTTGCAATCAAACATTTTATTTCTTATTTGGTCTAGCGTTTTACAGACTGGCCTTTTTTCTGTCGGATTTGAAATATGAATTTTGGTTGATCGTTTTGTTATTTGTGTGATATTATAATTTTGATGTATTGGTTGATTAATTTAGAAATATTTTGAAGTAGGAAAGATATAGATACAAGGTCGTGAAGTAATTTTAATTGTTAAATATGTTGTCGAAAGTCGGGAATTTGGAGAGATTTGCTAATTCGGTGTTTGCGATCATGGCTGATAGATGTCGTTAACGTTGATTGTAAATGAATGGAATTCCTTCGAAGGTTTTTCGGTCTCTCTCGCACTCATGCGTGTTTAATTTTAAATGATGTGATTTCTTATTTGGTCAATTTACTATTATTTGAAATGAATATTTTGAATTGTTACACTCCCATGCAACGCTCGGTCAGTTGACGCAACCCGCATGACAATAAACGTGATGTTCACTGTAATGGTAGTAGCATGTCTATTCTCCCGTAAGACGTGTACTGCACGGTGAACGTGGAATCGAGTGTAGTTGCAAATATTTTTTATAAGCCTCATCTCAATACATGAAAAGGAGAGACTAAAGGATTTTTTAGTACCAGCACGTATAGCATGTCATGTGTTTTGTTTTAAAGCCTCAGTTCTGAGATACATACTTTCAAAATTATTGTTTGTCATTTGAAACACACTGTAACTTTTCAACCTATAAATATAAAACATTCAAAGTAGCACTAGTAAACGCTTTGAATGAAAAGTATAACAGTAAAGTTACTAGAGTAAGTTTGAAAATATACAGTAATGATTATTTATAATTCATAATTAAAATTTGTATTTCTATTGGTAGAGTACATTCATAAATCATACAATACAATCATGAAACAAAAATTAATTGGAGACAAATAATTACTAATACCAAATACTTTCAAGTTTATACTTTTTTTTATGTAACAAATGCTTCAAACCACAATTCACATACGCTCGCATACTCAGATTAATTAAAAACAACCGTAATCACCAATTCATATTTTAATCATATTTCATTCTATGCAAATTCTCCACAAACAAAAAAAAGCAGCATTACCTTATTTTAAAATAACTTAAATGTTCCACATCATTCAAACTTAATAATCACACTTTCATGAGATTTAAAAAAGTATTCAATGTTGCACTTTACTAATGTTTTGTGGCATTTGGTTAAACATTCAACAAGTGCTACATATGAATAAAGTTTATTTATTAGCAAATTTCCATATAAAAGATGAGCTATGCAGTAAGGCCTAAGGTCGGTAGTAGTAAATGAGCATCGATCATGGTCCCCAGAGCACGTTTTGGGATGTCATTAAAAATTTTATATGTATATATGTGTTCGCACTCTAGTGGCCGCATTTTAAGTCTGATTTGATCCAAATTTCGTACACATTTTGGTTGCTGAAGTCGCTCGGACGGGTTGGTTAGCCAAAAAGTCCAACGAATTTGTTAGCCAAAATATCCAACAACCGGAAGCATGTTTTTAAGTAACTATTTTTTTAGATTTTTCTTACTATAATGGCATTTTTTTATTGTTTTATATAAAAAAATAAATATAGTATATTATTCTGCACATTTAGTTTTTTTTTTACACGACCTTATAGCTCGCTTGATTCCCCCAAAATCGATCAAATCATAAAATGCCATATAAGAACCCGGTTCAAATTAACTTGGGGCATCTTCTGATCCGAGTTTGTATGATGGGAGAGAAGCGAAGCAGCATAGAACCCGAGGCCGCAAGGTCGAGTTAAACGAAGCAGCTTGTAAGTTAAAGCTAAAGGCTTAGTTACAACAACTTCTACTAATATATTTTGAATACATAGGGAATACATTCAGCACCTTAGTGATTAAACCAATTTCCCTAATTGTTGGTTGAAACCCTAAAATAAACAAACTTAATTTTAGAAATTTGCTCATTTCATGTCAGCGGTTTAGCTGCATGGTCAAATTATTTATTTATTTATAGGCAGCCAAAGTATGTTTTGAAACTGAAAAATAGATATGATAGGCCTATTACGTAAAAAATATATGAAAATATGAATTTTAGGATTTTTGAGCATGTTCTATTTACTAAACAACAAATAAATAATTTTTGTAACTCGAGAGCTACTCAACCGATTTCAAAGAAGATTTCATTACCAATTATTAGCATTAAAAAAATATACCTAGTTTATCACTTACAATATATTATGTTTGTAGTAGTTGAACTGGCATGTAATTAATTAGTTTCTTATCATTAATGTTTGATTTTTAATTAATTTTGTTTGTTCACCTTAAACATCACTTGTGGCTCTTAATTTTCAGAAACATGCACCGTGGATTATGTTATTTTTGAAAATGCTGGTACTTTAAAAGATGCATTAATTCGTGAATGGGCAACTCTTCAAGAAGATGAAATAAAAGCTTTGCAACAATATTTATTACAGTATCTCATAAGGCATCCATCAATAGCAGTTTTTGTTAGAGAAAGGATTTTACAGGTTAGTCTCATAAGTTATTTTTTTCAAAAATATTCTTAACATAGAAAATGTTCTGTAGTGGTAGAAAAAATTGGAATTGTATTTCTTCTAGAAAAGTATCTGTTTTGAGATCTTCTGACAAGTCAAGAAGTAGAGAACATTTTTTCATCAATTTCTATATTTTTGAGATATTTTGTCTGTGGAGAGCAGAGTATATTAACACAGTTTGCTATAGTTGAAACCTCCAACAAAGATGCAAAGATCCATACCTAACATGCATAATCCGTACCTAAGATTGGTTTTTTATATGCACTAGTCTGCTCCTCTGTCTCATTAGTCCAAATGGCATAAAGTAAAGACTTTAAGCAAATAAATAAGTACAAATATTAATAATAAATTATTAGTCTATCTTTTGTTTGTACTGGTACTGTATAGAAAGAATTGTCTAATATTATTAAATTTATTTTATCATAGCAGTGTAGCAGAGATAAATTAAAAAACTTTCGTGCTGTAGATTTAAGACTCAAAACATTGCTTATATATTTTAGGTAATTCCAGTTTTCTAATGTAACCAGGGCCGTTCCTAGGAGAGGGCATGTGGGTCAGCTGCCCCGGGCACCGCATCAAAAACGCTCCATGAGCTACCGATAACAATTTTGTATTGCCATCCGGGCGTAAAGTTCACTTTGCGCTGCCGTCAAACAATAAAATTGTAAATAAAGTTATGTAATTAATTTTTTCACCGTCCAAACAATCCTTGTTAATATTTGATTACTGGTTTCGGTGGTACTAAGCCACCATCATCAGATCATCACAAAAAAAAAAGTTAGTTCTATTCATTTTTCACAGTCCAAGCGTAAAATGAAAAATTAATATCGAAAAATGTTTTATGATGATGGTGGCTTAGTCTCACCAAAACCGGTAATCAAATATTAACAAGGATTGTTTGGATGGTGAAAAAATAAGGTAATTAATTACATAACTTTATTTAAATCTGCAATCCTCGTGGCTTACGCATAATGTTTAATAAAATAGTATATATTGACCTTTTTTACTGTTTCTCTTCTTACTTAACAAACATTCTTATTTCAAAACATTCAACTACTAGTCTATATAGTTATATTATAAAAACGAGTCCATAGAATAAGTTTAACCCGGTGCGGTAGTGGGTGCCCAATGTAAGCTTGCCCCGGGTGCCTACACTTCTAGGGACGGCCCTGAATGTAACAATCCTGTATATTTTTAGGTTATTTGTTTTAGTTTAGTATTTTAAAATGTAATTTTTTATCATCTGAACCTGCTAATTTTACACATTCTTTAATTTAATACACTATACATGTTTTACTATATCTTATTACAACGTATTATAATTTATACATTGAAAAGTCGATCAGACATCAAATTTTACTTAACTTATTTGGATGGTCATTCAAAGAACAGGGAAAATGCTAACTTTGTTACATATTAACGTAACTGAAGAAAACTCTTTAAAAACATCTTTGATAATCTAGGCCCTATATTGTTTAGTAATATTTAAGTTTACCACTATAGTTTTAGGGGCAAGGCTAACTGCGCTAAACAAAATATATTTGTTTGTCTAAACACAGCCAACTGATTACACCAATAATATGTTAGTCATCTGGGTCATGTTAAAGTGGTAGTTTTGCCTTTTTGAGAAGCTCGTCGCCATTAAGTTTTTTTACCAGTGGAATTTTTTCACCCATGCGTTTAATGAAGCGTTTAAACTCACTTTTTAAACTAATAATTACAAATACTGGGATCCTAATGTTTTTAACATAACACACTTTTGTGGAGGGAGAGAAAGTGACGACCATATTTGTATTGTGACCAAAATGAAGTACAGCTCCTTAAAATTGTGATTTAATCTCTACTACTAGTTGACAGAATAAACTTTGAACACAAAATCTCACAACTAAAATAAGTTTATTAACTCAAACGCATTTTAACGGAAAAGACCCCATCTTCAGTGTGCACAAGCTAAAATAGTCAAACTATAACCATAGATACTGAATAATAAAATAGATCATGCATGAATATGGCGGCTGTGCGGCGAAAATAAGGTTGTCGGGAAAATATTGCATGATCGCGCCGCGGGTTAGCGCTAGAAAGAAATCGTTCGTGGCATTGGTGTTACGCACCGCTTCCGTCATTTCCCCCATAGATCGCTCCACTATCATCGAATTTCTAGTGGATTGAAATAATGCATTGGATCGGAGTTCTATTAGGTTATCCAAATATAATGCTATAACTAACTAGCTAGTTTAGTTAAAGCTAGTTAATTATATAAATAACTATTGAGCTTGACTTGTGAGAAAGTAACTAGATAAAATAAAATCTAAACACAAAATCATACAACAAATACTTTACCGACTTCAAACGCGTTTCAACAACAATGTAGCCATCCTCAGTGGTGCACGGGCTACAGTAACCAAACTATTGTAGCTCGTGCATCAAAGAAGATGTGGTCTTTGCCGTTGAAACGCGTTTGAGTTGTGAGATTTTGCTTTCAAAGTTTATTATATCAAGTATATCTTCTTACGAGTCAAGTTCAATATATATATCTACTACTAGTACTTGTGAAAAGGGTTTAAAAGTGCTTCCTTTTAATTTTAGTTGGTGAATTATTCTTTTGTATATTGTAATTGGAGTCATACATTTAAAGAAATCAATTTATTGTTAAATCAAATTTAATTTAATAAAATCTATACTCTATTAAGTTTTGTCAGTATGATATGAAAAACTGCCAAAAGATTATTTTCTTAATTAAAGGTCTCTCTGCCTTAGATGTTTTTCACACACATGATAGTAATTTGTAGTTTGTATTAAGACTTAATGAATCTATAAAATAAAAGGAAGTGTATCAGTGTGTGTGCATGCTCAATTGAATCTACGTCATACAGAACTCTAAAATTTTTAACTTAGGTGGACGAAAGAGGGTTCAAATGCATTTCAAAACCATATCTTTAATTTGTGCATTCGTTCATGAGTTTCAAAAGCAAAAACACGATTTTTAGTGCTTAGCAACACAGCTGATAAAATATGTAGGTATAAATGGGAAACATTGATCAAAGGAGACTATACTCACTATGCGAGTGGGGAACCTAGATCCACAGCTGTCGCCCGTTTTTGCACGACCACGGGACATGACTACCTGCAGGCCCATTTACACTGCACCAGCCTAGCTGATAAGATGATTAGGTACATCCCCTCTGCTAGTCTTATAATATGGACTGCGGACAGCTGCCCAAGCCTACATCACCCTCCTGACAACATATTTTTGCGTTACTGGGAGGCTCGACTTCAAATGGCTGAACAACCATGGACAGACGTTGCCTAAAATACTAAAGTAAAGTAAGTACTATGCAAGTACTATGCGAGGGATTTTGGGTCAGGGAACTTCGACGTTTTTCTAATTATGTGTATGGCTCAATATTTACACTTTTACCCAATGTTCATTTTAGGTATTTACTTTGCTTATCTTGGGGGGGGGGGGGGGCTTTTTTAAGAGTAACAGAGCTCTTATTAAATGTTAAGTTGTTTGATTAAATCTATGCCCAACTTGTTTGTTTTCTCAAAAAAGTTTTGATCAAAGTTGTAAATGTAATCTAATTTCGATAAAGGAGAAACATTGACATGTTTTTAGAAGTAAAGAACCCATGATAATATACAGTAAGACCTCGATAATCCGGCACTCGATAGTCCGGCAGACCCGATAGTTCGGCATCCATCATCTTGAAAATTGACACTCATTAAAAATGGCAGTTTTTGTAAACATTTCAATCAAAATTTCTCCTAAAAATTGAACCGATTCAAAACAATGTGTTCTCGTTGTCCTTTAAAAATGTTAAAGGAACCGTTTAACACTTTCGTTTTTGTTCAACACGTATTCCACTTAATGAAGATTATTTGAACAAATTGAAGTCTTTGGAAAAAGATACATTGAATTTCTTGTAAATAGTTGTTCGATTTAAAACCGCTTTCAGGGTGTCTACTAGTTTCCAGAAATAAAAAATCAGTGCTTTTTAGGGTAAAAATTTAAAAAATCGAGTTTCTAAATATACAAAGTCTTTATTCTGTACAACTTAAAATCGCTTGTGTCTAGTTCTCTTAGTAATACACCCAACTACTGATACGCGATTGCGTGATGTTTTAGTTGATTGTCTCGATTGTTCAAACATCTCGAGCATCAAACAATCGCACATCACTATGCCGCAACTTGTCTGTTCCGCTGTTCCCTACTATGCCCATACTCCCCGCTGTTCCTGTTCATATTCATGTTTCGGAAAAAAAGACATTGAAACATCATAAAACACATAATTACTCCGCTTCATATATGCTCAAAATTATTTTAAAGGCTAGATACTTCTTATAAAAAACTAATCAGGTTATTATAGGAAAAATATTTTATCATCTTGAAGCTCAGGGCTATGATTGCAATTATAACATCAGCGTGTCACTCGTACGATAGTGTAGGTATACGGAACCTTTTTTTATATTTGTTACAATCCAGAGCTCAGAGAACTTATATTATAAATATTTTATGAACAAAATGATTTTGTTTTAGGCTTTTAAAATTTATTTCCACGACCTTTCAGCAAAATACATGATTTTTCCGTGACTTCTGTGATCCCTTACTAAAATCCGCGACTTTTCCGTGACGAATAGACACCCTGGCTTTGCACGGTTTGGAAGCGAAAGGGGTTCGAAGAATTTGTGATAGACAGGATTAAAAATAGGAAGCCCCCATCACGTATTGTACTGACTAACGGAAGAAAACAATGGGGAATGGAGCCGTGCTTACCTGAGGCCCATCAGTTAGCGGCAATCTCTCTACGCAGTTAATGTTACGTAGTTTTAACGTGTAATTTACCTGTCCATAAATAGTACATGTGCGTTTATTTATAGTTTATTCCCTGTTTAAACCATTTTAAAGGAAGACCTCGATAATCCGGCATATTCGATAATCTGGCATCACCGGATCCCCGAGCGTGCCGGATTATCGAGGTCTACTGTACCATTTTTTTTATGTGTGCCTCGTAAGATAAATGTAGAGCACACTAACATGTATAAAACACAGGGAAATCGTTTAGATACTCTTGACCCATATCTTTTTAGTTTCTCTTGACTCAAGTCCTTCATGCCTGTGATAATCTGACATGATAAATCAAAATAAGCAATTGTACAATTACCTAATTTCAAAGCACAGTTAAATAATAATGTAACTCAGTTATAAGATCTTTCCTTAAATTTCTAATAAACTATTTTTATATGTTTTTAGGTTATAGCTATTATGGTTAAGAGAGGTAGTGTGACTGATAATGGTCAAGAACGAGGAAAACTATTAGTAGAAGTGGAACAGCTGATCATGAGCGGTGATTTACCTCAAGTAAGGAGATATAACTAAACTTTTTAATTACATGTTTTGAAATATTAAAAATGTAATGTTGAAAATATTTAGTTAGAAAAATTGAACAACTGTATTTTTGATGATTAAATGCTTTGCAAGGTATAACGTTAGGCGTTATAAAAATAAAAAAATAAAAATTTTAAAAAATTGTTCAAATTAATAAAAAGATTATATATGTGAATTATATTGCTTAACACTCATTTCACTATTCAATTCCAATAATAAACACGCTCTAATTATTATAAATTTAATTAGCCACAATGTTTTAGAAATTTATGGTTTGTTTTGATATTTGATTATTTATATTTCATCTTTTAACTTAATATTTTTACATTGAAATTGTGGAATGTTTCAATATCTCAAAGCTACTTTTGAAAAATTTTAAACGTTAATTTAAAATTTTTCTTACTGATTTTTTTTTAACATGGAATAATTTCACATTTGACTTTCGTAGTAACGAAAATATTTGGTCTGGTTATAGTCGAGTCAGCTGATTCCAATTATTGATTTTCTCGGACTATCTATTTTTATCTTCGGCTGTCCGTAGTTGAACTACATCTCTATTGAATATAAGTTTAACATGTATCTTCAACCGTCTTGTATTTTTTCATGGAATTAACATGATAAGGTTCATAATAATTTTGCTTGTCTGGTTCACTGATGTAATACGTTGATGTTCCTGCAGTTCGACTTATTTTATAAGGTCCCTCTAATATTTCAAATAACTTTCTCCGTAGGCGTTATTTGATGAAACATGGTTTTTAATGAGAATTGAATCCCCTGTCTGGAATTTAGTATATTTATCTGTGGAGTTAAGTTTCGAAGAACGTTTTTTCTGTTTGTGTTGAATTTGTTGTTTTGCCAAATTTAATATTTCTGATTGGTAAAAGTTTTGTATATATGGTTCCCAAAATTGCTTGTCCTTACGTCCGAATTGAAGTTCGTTCATTGTAAATCCCGTCATCTCATTATTAACTTCATTTAACATTGCGTTAATATCAGGAATGCATTTTCCCAATGTCTATGATTTCTCACATACGGTAACATGTTCTTAGACATCTTTAACTTCGCGGAGGGGCGTTTGACCATGTTTGATTTAGGGTAATAATATGGACTAAAAATAGGTATTATTTTATGCTCTTCGAGTTTTTTAAGCCAAGATTTACTTCAGAATTGCATCCTATTAACTATTACTCTGAAGTCGTTTTGGTACCCCATGTTCTTGGAAATGTAAATTAAATAATTTTGAAAGAATAATCTTGGTTGTGCCTCTACGCTTAATATACAGTTTTACGAATTTTGAATATGTCCAAAACTATTAATACAAATATAGATTCCCCTATGTTAGTTGGTAGAGGACCAATAATTTCTTAATGCTATTTGGTGATTTTTTCTTCACATATCATTCCGCTTGCTAAACCTTCAGGTGGATAGAGGTTGAATTTGCATCTTTGCCAAGAATCACAAGTTGCTAATATGGTTCGGATCCTTCGACCCATGATTTTAAATATAAAGCTTTTTTGTAGTATATCTAAGCATTTTTAGGACCGCAATATACGTGACATTCCCAAATCATGCTTTCATAAATTTCTTGGTATTACAATTTACAATTTGTTAATTAATTTTGATATACAATATTTTCCTGAATTTGGTAATTAGAAATTATGGCCGAATTAAATGTTTATCTTTATTTTGAAAATTTATTCTAAATTTGGATCATTCTTTTGATGTGTTGAAAGATTTTCTAATTCTGTCCTTAAATTTATATCTTGCACCCTCTCAATGTAGGCAAGAATAATTTCAAAATAATTTCTTCAGTTATTTCTGATTCAATTGAGTTTTTCCTTGAGTTTGCAGTTATACGACTGAGTGTATCTGCAGCTCCGTTTTCATTTCCTTTACAATTTATAATTTTGAAGTTATAGTCCTGTATACCGAGGATCCATCTGGTAAGGCATGTGTTTTATAATTTGCAAGTTTTAATGAAAATTAAAGTGTGATTATCGGTTACAATTGTTACTGTAACATTTTGATGCAATTGAAGGGTAGGTAGATATAGTAGTAATTCAAAGGTAAAGAGTCCTGGCTGAGATTTAAAAGAACAATGAAATATGAGATTCAAAGATAAAGCCTAGAAAGTAAATATAACCTCAAAATTCGTATTTTGGATAAGAATTCTAATAAATGAAAATTTAAGTATTTCGGGATTTTAAAATAATAATTAAATAACAATAAACGCACATATTATAACCAGTTAAAGCTAAATTAAACTAAACTTACCTTTTCTTTTTAAAACAAATAAATAATACAACCAAATTTTATTCACAAGTCTAAAGTTAAGCGGTAGGAACGTTTTCATTGTTCTTACGATGTAAATTCAATCACATTTTGTGTAAATAATATTAAGAATGAATTTAAAAGCATTGTGTATAATTTAAATAATAATCAGTGTTAGAAAATTAAGAGAAGCTTATAAAATAACAAACAACGAAGTGTTGACTGTAATGGTAAAATCAAATGCAGCTACGGAGTATGGACGGATCGATTATTTAGTTGACAAATACAAAGCGGCGAATCGATATATTTTCAATGATGTTGGCGAATGTATATTGTGTATATAAGATATTAAAATGGACATTTTCAAGTTTAAAAGAAACAGTTATATTCGAAGTTGGATATATTAATAAACAAATTAAAGTACGTAAAATCTACAGTTTAACAACAGTGAAACATATTTTAGAAAATAATGTGTGACACAAGAAGTATACCTGTTGTGAATAGGATATTCAACACTAATATAGTAATGGCCGTGAGGTATTGTAGAGCGCCATATCTGAATTTTTTGTGGCGTCCCTTGAGCACTTCTATTTTAGTATTCACCAAGTACAGACGTATTTGCCAGTTTTAATCAAATTACATAAAAAATATAAAGAAATAGTGAACATATTGTACTTATCTTGCAATAGTATAAGCAATACCTTCCAGAGTAATGTTATTTTTAAATGGTACAACTAATGAACAGTTGTAAAGTTATTAAAAGACAGTCACCAACATTAAGGTAATATCCAGTCTATTCTGATATCCATACCCGGGGTTATAAATAGTTTTGAATCAGTAAAAGTGAATAGACTTGTATATAAATTCAAATTAAACCAATTGGACATAGTTTTTCTGAACATTTGAACTTTGGAGCATAATATTTTAAATTAATTTTAAATAATTCAGTTTTAAGTATAGCTTTAAAAGATTGCCTATTTAACAGCAAGGGATTCTTTAACCCGAGAGAAAGAGATTTGTTTGAATAATTTATATGTCAATATTAATTTTGTGTTAAATACATCCTGAAGAGATAATATAAAAATTGCAAAGATAATTCCATTTTAAGTTAATTCTCACAAGAGAAATGTTGTACCAAAATAAGTAACTAAAATGCATTGATTAAACATACCGATTTGTTATTGATTAACAAAGCCGAGTCTGTTATTT